>BJFM01004766.1:11698-32092 GCA_016586285.1 Arothron firmamentum | reverse complement strand
GGGGGGGGGGGGGGGAGAGAGAGAGAGAGAGAGAGTCCTTGTGCTGCGCATCAGCGTCCTCCTGGATTAATTCACAGAGCAGAGTTGCCTCATATGTATTTGTTCAAAATACATTTTTCAGGCATAAAACCCAAAGTCCACAGGGCACATCCATCCATCCATCCATCATCCATCCATCCATCCATCCATTCATCCATCCATCCATCCATTCATCCATCCATCCATCCATCCATCCATCCATCCATTCATCCATCCATCCATCCATCCATCCATCATCCATCCATCCATCCATCCATCCATCCATCATCCATCCATCCATCCATCCATCCATCCATTCATCCATCTGCTGGAATGGATTGAATGCCCAGCATTTCAAATCCGTCCTCGTTTGTAAGTGCTGGATGAGCTGGGGTGGTCCGGTACTGCAGAAGGTCCCACTCATGCCTCCCTCCTTCAGATGGGAGGTCCCGAATCCAGGATCCGAGCGCTCCATGTCTGCCCAGTTGATGCTGCTTCTCTCATCCAGCTGAACAGAACTGGATCAAACAGGGTCAGAACCACTGAAAAGTTCTGTCAGCAGAGGGGTCGGAGGGGCGCCGACCCATTGACGGGAAGCCAATCATTGGTTAATTATGCTGGCGAGTCAGACTTCACAGCTAACTAATTACACTCTAACTTTGAAGGATCAAAGCGGCTTTGATTGTTTGGATCAGCTGACAGCTAGCAGCTCTGGGCTTGAGCGCTTCTCCCATCAGGTCCGGAACCAGGTCATTTTCATGAAGTGGAAGCAGATAACGGACCGTGTGGCCGGACGAGTCACTTCTAACAGATTTAACGCTTCTGATATCAACCTGTCAGTCTTTATCAGCTTCGAGCGCGTCTTAGCCCGTCTGTTCACACACAAAAGGCAACCTGAAGCTCGAGACGTCTCATAAGAAGCAGATTGTGACTTTAATGAGATCCTTTTGATTATAATTGTCTCGGATATGATTAAAAGCGCAGCAGGGATGGTGGAGAAACAGCATTTTGAAATATTGGAGGAATCTGCCTGAAGTAATGAGGCAATCGATTAAAATGGTATAAAATCCTCCATTTTGATGCAAAAGTCTATCAAATATCGCCCCAATGTCTCATCCCGACTCCATTCACTGCCTTGAGTAGTTCACATGGCTCCAAAATGTGGTTTTATTGGTATTTGCAGGGAACGAAGCTGCTGGGAGGTCAGGCCCAGAGGTCACGGCTCCGTTTGACCTGCTGCTGAACCACGAAGGCTGCGTTCCCGGTCCGCCCTCAGGCGTCAGCTCATCCTCCAGGTAAAGCCAGCGCCATGATGGCTCCCCACCCGATTACATCAGCACCTCCCAAACGCAGCCGTGGCTCCTCAGAGACATCTGTGTTGCACCGGGCCGTTAAAACAGAGCGGGATGGCTGCATCCTGGCTGGATGCTGGGCCTCGAAGGGGCCGGGCCGATGGCCGCCGTTCTAGATGTTCTGCCGTGAAGGACGTCAGAGCCGCAGTATCGACCGGACGCTGATACAGGAACATTGATGGCTGCGCTTTTAATTAGCGTGAATATTGAGTTGGGCTTCCGCTGCGTCAGTGCGCTGGCTTGCGCTCCATCTGGTTCTCTGCGTGACCAGCGCGCAGCTTTATCAGCGCTGCGCTTCATTCCTCCGCTTTCTCCTCCCGGTGAGAAACGTTTTGACGTCCCGGCCGAAACTCCAATCTGCTCGGCATTACGCGCCCACTCCATCACGGCCCTGACAGCGGCTGCGAAACAGAAAAACAAATACAAGACAGGGTCCATTATTCTCCCCGCTCGTTATCCGCTCGTCCAGCTCTCGGAATAAAGCTTTTTCCCGGCACCGTTTCCGCCGACAACGCGCCCGTCACGGCCGTGGATTTGTTATTGATGTGGCTGGGCTGTGACGCGGTGTGAGACGAGTGCGGGTGATGGAGGTGCAGGAGGACACGGATGAATGTGGACCTGCTGGGGTTAGAAGCTGTAAACATGCAGGAGACAGAATGACTATGGCTTCAGTCTTTTATGTGTACATTAAAGTGATTTACTAGCCTGCAGGATATTTGGTGCAGAGAGAACCACAGCTTCATGACTGCATCAGCTGTGCTGTAATTCCTTACAGGTCAGCTTAAAATTGCTTAAAGGTCAACTGATCCCTCTCTTATTATGAGCATTAGCTTAGCTCCAATAACGAGTGTAGCTTTAGAATTAGTCACTATTGATAATTGTGCGATAATAGTGATTATTGATCAATAATATTCAGTAATCAGGTTTCCATGGCTGAAGTGGAGTATTTTATAAATTACCATGACAACAAAGGAGCAACTGAGGGAGGAATTTGGAGGTTAACGATTGTTTACTGGTTTGAAATTTGAAACTGTGCAGAGTTTGACCAGCAGGTGTCACCAACGTGCACATATATCCTACCTGAAAATGCAATTATGTAATTCAGGGTGCAATTCAATTCGGGAGGGATAATTCAATCCGGCAGGAAAATGGCAACCTGCTAGCCCCACATTTGTCTGCACCATTAGCATAGAAATAAGTTTCCAGCGCTTGGCGGCAGATTTGATCAGCTCTGCCTGGTGATGGGAAGGTAGTCAGAGGCACCACTCGACATTCGAGCAAATAAAGTCAGCTTAATACCCCTGTTTGATGTGAAATTGGCCAACACCGTTCAAGAGCCGGTTACTGGTTTGCTGCATTCTATAATCCTGGACTGGAGCATTCTTCTACCAGAGTTTACGGTTGTGGCCCATTTAAGGTAGAAACTTGTCTAATCTGCAAAAAGTCAAACTTGTTAACCAGAGGGAGCGAGCGTGTTGTTAGTCATATACAAAATTACATACATGTGCAAACCGGCAGATTAAGGATTTAAGTACCTGTTCCTCCTGCAGGGGTGCTGCGCTCTGCACATTATCACCACCCAAACGTGCGTCACCCTCTGCATGAGGACACGGAACGTTGTTATGCTGTACTTTAGCATTTTCAATGTAATAGTTTCTTGCGTATTTTCCCTGGCAGGTGCTGAAACGCTCCCATTTGTGCGGCAGAGATTTCATTCCAGGCTGGTACTGACAAAAAACAATAACAAAAACTGAATTTCTGATGTTTAGTTGCCATTTTAACCAGCATTTAGGTGTAAAGTCTCGCGTCATCTTAGCCTAGCTTTAGCCTTTGGTCAACTTTTTCCACACAAAAACAGGCTGCAAGCTTGGGGTGTTAAAAGCTCACTCTGTGGTCACGTGGCTGCAGGAACCACGGGTGATGCTTCCCTGAGCTGAGACGTAGTGAGAGGAGGACATATGCTTATTTATGAGGTGAAGCAGATTCTTTAGAATTCTTGAAAGGTCATGTTCATAAAAACCAGGAGAAACCGCTGCGATGTGGCCCCACACATGAGAGACGAGACATTTAGAGCCAGGAAAAGTTCATTATCAAAGAAATGTTTCTTTTGAGGGACTTTGTGGAGAAAAGGGCAGCGGAAATGAGGGAAAGTTGTCTCATGTGTGACTGGCAGAACCTGGCTGGCTGTATTTGGCGCTTTCAAAATCAAATTTCCACAAGAGCAACCTTTTACAACAAAATGCAATGAATCTGGTCTCGCGCTGTTTTCCCCCTTTATTAACTTCCGTTTTCTTCTTTGTTCTCGTTCTCTCTTGGTTTTCTTTTGCCCTGCCCTGCTCATCTGATGTGAAATGTCCTTCTTCGCTGCGGTGACCTCTGAACTGTTCCGCCTCCTGTCTGTTTCTGCGAGCGCTAACACAGCCGCTGGACTCGGACAAAAGCTCTGCGCCGTCTGTGCAGTGACATTGATGGCTGTAACTCTGCCAGCCTGGTGTACAGCCAGCACAGGAAAGTCCCAGAACGTGCCCGGCAACCAAACAATCTACTGTTTGACTAACCTTGAATTGCTGGCAGTATCTGTCCGCCATTAGCATGACAGAGGAGAGCGGTCTCTTCTGGCCCTTAACTGTCAATGTGGAGAATCTGACACTATTCTGAGCTGTTTGTGCTAGAAATGCAGGTTGATCTACGCTGGGCTTCTTTTAGGTGTTAAATACTGATATAAACATTGATGCCCGGTCCCCCTCCACGAGTCCCGGCTAGACTGTTACTCTGCCTTGTTTGCACGGTAGCGTAGAAATGACAGAATTGAAGGGAAGACGCTGACTTGTGTGTGTTCTCATCCCCACATGCTGCTACATCTTTGAAAATGCAGGGTTGTGCAGAGGATGATGCTTTGCCAGCATGTCAGCAGGCTGCAGTCTGGTGTTGATTTGTCTTTTTTCAGACTGAGATTCTTTAATTATTCTGAGTTTGGCCTGCTGAAATACTGCCTCACCAAACAGCTGTCGGTAGCTATTCCCAATAGTTTGGCTGTGAAGGTTGTATTTTGATTTGGTCGGCTTGAAGCATAAATTTTAGCAACGCTTGTGGTCCTGGTTCAGCGATCCATCTTTATTCTGACACTTGAGCTGTAAAAACATCCCTTTCCATAAATCCATCTTCATATTCAAACTTTAAGCAGCTGATTTTTTTCCGGACAGCGTTATGCTTCATGTGCCAGTCTTCCTGTCTCACCCTGGTGTTTTCTTTGCAGATCACTTTGCGGAAATCATCGGCTGTGAGCTTTACTGGCTGTTTCCAGGTTTGTCACGTTGACATTTGGTCATTAGCCGAGAGCCAGACTGAGAAATTAGCTGCCAGCCTGTTTTTGCGTGGCTGAAGAACACATGTTTTGTGTGACATCAACCGGATCAGGGATGCTTCTCAGAGCATCTGACACCGGTTATTTAAAGGCAGGACGCTGACCAAATGCATATTTGCATTTCACATTAACTTGGCCCCACAGAAACACTTTACATTCACCATCTCAATTAAAGAAGCAGAGAGATAACGATTTACTCGTCAGCCATAATCTGTGCTGGCTGCTCACTGGTAATCCAAAATGACAGGGGACAGATCCCAGAGGGTGTGGTAGTCGTTGTACACGAATGTGCTGGAGTCTGGGTTTAAATCCGAGGGAAGATGAAAGCAGACCTGACTCATGTTCCTGCAGTACAAAGCACGTTACCAGCAACAACACACGCAGGAAAACATGGACGTTGATGTGCAGGATCATTGATTAACAGACTAAAAAAATACATTATCTTTTTCTCTGTATATTTTATAGCTACTTATCAAGGTCCTCTCAGTAGAAAGGTCAGGTTTAGTCAGTTTTTAGTTTAATTGTGCTGGTTGGTCAATTAGACCTGAGCCTCCTGGAAATGACGTTGTTCGACTGCCTCATGCGCCCACAGACAGTATGGAACGCACAATCATTAATGATTACCATTAATTAATCTTGGAATATCCATAAATAATTTCCATAAACAGGAGACACACACACACACAGACACACGAAGAAGTTCATGTATTATGTAGCGAACACTTCCCTCTGGTGGTCAAAACCTCAACTCACGCACGGATGTCGATACCCAGGCCTCAGGAGTCCAACCGGGTTTTCTGACTTACCAGGTGGACAACGCGACCCCATTTGCCTTGGTAAAATCTGTTTTCTGCCTGGGAGGATAGAAAACCCGGCTGGATCGTGACCCTCGAGGACTGGAGTCCGACACCACTGAACTAACGTAATATTTTACCCGCTTTGGGTTGTGATTTTTATTTTTTTTTTTTTTTTTTAACCGTGATCTTTATCTTCAGACATTTTTTGGAGCAAAACCTTACTGGTTTTTGGGTGGGGAAAAAAAAAATCAGACTTGTTAAACAAGTATGGAAGTCTGGAAGCCGGAAGCGGACATGGTGGGGGTTTTTGTTTGTTTGTTTGTTTGTTTGTGGTTTTTTTTAACGAGTGTATTACCAAGGTTAAATGCTGTTAAATGCATGTCCTAACCCAAGACGTCTTTACTAAATTTATATAAATTCCATAAATTATCTGTGTGTGCGCGCGCGCATTACATTATTTAATATTAAAAATTAGCATTTGTTGTAAAATCAACTAAACTGCGATAAAATAAAACATTGAAATGTCATTTTGAAGCAGGCGGATGGTTGACGAGCTCTCAGCCAATCGGGAGGCAGCAGGTGTGGTCACATGGTTGAGGGCAGAGTTCAGAGTTCGCAGCGGCGGCTACCGTGTGGAGGATGACGCTGAGCTAGAAGAAAACACCAGGGAAGCTGTTGAAACGGCTTCAAACCTGACCGAGGAGACCCTGGTGGAGCCTGGACCTGTGCGAGTTTAGCAGCAGCTTAGCGCCATCCCTCACCAAGAAAGAAAGAAATCGGTGAGCAAACATTTTGAGCATGCTAAGCGCTAACGCTAACACACGTGAGGTAACGGCTAGCATTATAGCTAACGACGGACCTTAGACGCCAACTTAAAAATATTTTGTTGCTTTCTTGAGATTTAGAAGTTTACACACATTTTATTAGCATTTGGTTGTTTTGCATTTGAACTGTATGACTTGGGGTCAAGCGTTTTGGATGTGCTTCCACAAGCTTCAGGAATATTGGCCTTTTCTTCCAGACAGAACTGGCGTCACTGAGCCGTTTGTATGAAGCTCTCCGCGGGCCCATGGTGGTACTGGACCCTTTTGACTGCTAGCATCTTCACAAAGATTTTAGCTTTTGTTCTTAAATTTATTTGCACATTTTGGACCAAAGCACGTTGACATGTGGGACGCAGAACCCATCCTTCTTGAGGAGTATGATGGCTGGCTATTCCCATGGTGTTTACACTTCCGGATAACTTGGAAAAGATTAAGAAATGTTGTCAGTCAACCAATCAGGGGCTTCCAAAGACATGACGTCATCATCTGGGCTTCACCACATCTTCGTAAATGTAAACTTCTGTCAAGAAAGTAATGAAAAATTGTCTAGAAAATTATCTTCTTATTCTGGGATTTAGAAAATAGAAATAATGTTGGCAATATTATTTGACCAAAAATGGAAAGTGTAACCTAAATGTTCAACAGTCGGGTACAAAGCTTAGGTGCGTTTTTATAGTGTATCTAAACTGGCTGCAACTGTTTTAATTCTACTGTTAACTTGTTTTTAAGGTTGACAACCTCTGTTACAGAGGATGCCCCTCCACCCCCCTCTTAACTCACCGTGTTTGTTTACTTCTTCTGTAAAAACAGATTTTCTAGAGCTTTTAAACCTGATTTCTAGTCTTGGAAGGTAATCTTTGCCTTTTCAAGTCTTTATGATGCATGGATACCTGCTAACCTGTACTTCCTGTCCTCTGTTGATGTCGTGTATCAAAGCAACCCAGTTCTATAACGGTGCCTGCCATGTAAGTTCCTCTGTTCTGTCTGATTTACTGATTTTTGTTTGTACATTTCAGCTCCATGTTGACTGGGCTGCATCCTGCCACCAGGGGCCAGCGAGAAGCTCTGGGGTAGTTTCAGAAACTTTCACATGATGGTGAGAAATTGAAAAAAAAAAAGTCCATTAAGATGCTGGCTAAGCTAATATTTGATTTATTTGACTGAAATGTTCCAAACAGCAGTAAGTGCTAACATCAGTTACATGTTGAACGTGATCAGAATTCTTGGTTTCTCTGAACATAACGTGCACAAGCACTAAATAATTTTGATTTGCATGAGCAAACAGTTTAATAAAGACAATTACAAACAGAGATGAGTGTCCGGTTTTCTGTCATACTTTTCAGTAAAACTTTGTTTTCTACACTCCATACTCTTTTACTCTTTACTACTCTACTCCACCCTCTACACTTTCCCTCCCCCTCGCATTAAGACAGTACACTCTCTTCACTCTCGGCCCCTTCGGGGCCGAGAGTGAAGAGAGTGGGACTAACCACCCCACTGCGCAGCCCAACCCAGTGCAGTCCACCCCTGCTGCGTCCAGGTGGGGGCGATGGTGAAGCTGGGAGTGTTGCTCTGGGGTAGGTCCAATCCAACTGTGGTTCAAGGTGGATTCGAACCGGGAACGCTCAGCTTGCCAGGCGAGTTCCTACTGTGTGAGCTAAAGCCACCCACCCACCCAGGGCTTCTTTGTTGTATTTCTCATGCCCTTCAGACTCCACACTTAGAAACTTTTTGGTCAACATGCAAACTGTCTTCTCCTTTGTTGTACACCTGGATGACGCAGGTTGATGATTCATGTTCACAGTGTTGGAATAAACACAAGAGGTTATACTTGTTGGCTCATTTATTTATTTCGTTCGTGTTCCTTGCATAGAAAACTAAAAACTGAAAAATAACAGGACACAAGTCTTGGTTAACAACAATCCAACCCTGTTAAGATCTAGTCTAACTAGTTTCCTTGTTTTGTCCCTCATGCTAGCTTTTACATTATAAAAGCTAGAAAATGCAATTAGAGCCAGAGGACAGATAGCTTCTCTAGAATGAGGGACAAAACAAGGAAACTATTTGAACAACACAACAAATAAATAGTTGATGGTCACAGCTGAACCAAAACACTTGAAAGTATACAGTCTTCATTAAACATAAATCAGTACTTTAAGGAATGATATAATGATGTTCTGATGCTATGTGTCAAATTATTCCTGGTGTGTGTATCATTTATTTGTAAATTATGCTTCATCGTTAAGAACAGGCTTTACCACTTATATAAAAATCATTTAAAGTCTATGCAGACCGTTAGCGTGTTCAGGGTGTAATGCCTGTTGAGTACTGTGGTTCTAGTCGATATCAAGCGAGGAGACGACTGCCATCACCAAGAGAAGGAGGATTCCAGGTGATGGCAGTCTACCTCCTCCTGACCCCCCTTAGCTAACTCCACCTCACTCTACCTCCTCCTCCTCCCTACAGCTAAGACCATACTCACCAGTGGACATGCCCGTCTGAATGAAGTCCATCCTCTGAAGGAAGTCCGTCCCCTGAGGGACGCCTGAATGGTCCTGAAAGACAAGAACAGACAACCACTCATACAAAATCACTTCATCATTGACCTGTTGATGTGCCCCTCTCTCTCTCTCTCAGCCCTCTTTCTTTCCAGTCTCATCCATCTTCCATTCACCTGAACACCACCTCTGTCCCTCATGGTCACTTCAATAAAAATAGGCCCAAAGACATTTTCAGTCTCTTTGTTCCAACTAAGAAATTTATCACAAATAGCCAGCCCACTGTCAACTACAGATGGAAGATTTGGCATTCTTTAACATCTATATGCTGATTTCAAGGAGGAGGAAGACCAGAGGTCAAACCTGTTGTAACTGATCACAATTTTACAAGTGAGAAAACCTGAGAAGACCAACACAAACGTTAACGTTTGCGTGTTTGTGGCTGTTCTACCGTGAGCTGATGCTGTTTGTTCACAGCTCCGGTCTCCACTGCAGCAACACTCAACCTAGTTTACACGGCCAGAAATGTCAGAGAACCAGGTTACAATAAATAAATCAGATTACAATAAAAACCAACGTAGAGCTTCAAGAGTCAATCTTCTGGTACTTTCAAAACATCTGGTTTGAGCTGTTGAACAAGGTGTAGAGTGAATTGAACTACATTTATGCTACGTCACAGTAGAAAACAACAGCGCGTCCTCGTCTGCCACCAAGAGGTCACAGTATCACTTCCTCTGGTGAGCCTGGGAATGAGTTCAAGGCTCAGCGGTGGACAGCTCACCGTCTTTCTCATCAAGTGTCCAACAACGTGAACTGTGAGTTATTCTGGCTCAGATCGAGCTGGTGAACCACTAAACACGTCTAGCTGACAACTGCACGTCTTCATCTCCACCAAGGTCGAACTGGCCTGGACCAACCAGAGCAAAGCAGAGGCAGCCAGACTAAACTCACACCACAAGGTTCATGGAAAACCTCAGGCTCTTACCTGGGTCGGCGTCGAGGGGCCGCTGGATCTGTTCTCCAGGCAGGCAGGTCTTCTTGAACCGCACTTAGTCTGGCCCTTCACCGAGGACCAGGTTGTCATGGGAGACCCCACCAGGGGTAAAACTGGCCCAGACACCATGGCTCCTAGGATCATGAGGACACGCAAACCCCTCCACCACGATAAGGTGGCGGTTCATGGAGGGGAGATGAGAAACAACCCCTGAAAAATAAAAAACAACTCACATTAGAAGAGTTTCACACACGTCAAATTCATCTCATTCTGTCGCTACAGCGACCCCACGTGGACAGACCAGCGAACTGCAGTTGTGTTTTGGTCCAAAATGTGCAAATAAATCTAAGAACAAAAGCTAAAGTCTTTGTGAAGGTGCTAACAGTCAAAAGGGTCCAGTACCACCATGGGCCCCCGGGGAGCTTCATACAAACGGCTCAGTGACGCCATTTTTTTCTGGAAGAACAGGCCATAAATCCTGCCAACGATTGTGAGAAGCTTGTGGAAGCACATCCAAAACGCTTGACCCAACTCATACAGTACAAAGGCAATACGACCAAATGCTAATTAAAATGTGTGTAAACTTCTGACTCTCAAGAAAGTAACAAAATATTTTTACGTTGGCGTCTAAAGTCCGCCGTTAGCTATAATGCTAGCCGTTACCTCATGCGTGTTAGCGTTAGCGCTTAGCATCCTCAAAATGTTTGCTCGCCGATTTCTTTCTTTCTTGGTGAAGGAGGCGTGGGCTCTAAGCTGCTGCTAAACGCACACAGGTCCAGGCGAAGCCGTTTCAACAACTTTCCCTGGTGTTTTCTTCAAGCTCAGCGTCATCCTCCACATGGTAGCCGCCGCTGCGAACTCTGAACTCTGCCCTCAACCATGTGACCACACCTGCTGCCTCCCGATTGGCTGAGAGCCCGTCAACCATCCGCCTGCTTCAAAATGACATTTCAATGTTTTATTTTATCGCAGTTTAGTTGATTTTACAACAAAGGACAATTTTTATTATTAAATAATGTAATGAACACACACACACACACACACACACACACACACACACACATACGCACGCACACACACACGGATAACTTATAGAATTTACATAAATTTAATAAAGACGTCTTGGGTTTGGACATGCATTTAACTGCTATTGACCTGGGTAATAGACTATTTAAGCCTCATACACAGCATGATTTTCGGCGTCTTAAGCATTCAGGCGCTAATATTTAAATTGTATTTCCCTTACATGTCCAGCAGGTGGCGGTAACTGCGTGTTCAGCTGTGACGTATTTGACGATCTCTGGTGACGTCGGTGACGAAGAGACTACAACCGATCTCTGCTGTCACCTAATAATCATTCCAGGGACTGTTATTCTTTCTTAAAATCTGACAGATCGATACCAGACATGCCCTCTCACACATGCGCCCACGCACACACTGTCGCTCGCTGAACACACGTCACGTGACGCAGCTGTGGTCCTGATGCTGCTGTTGCAGCTGGGTATGAGGCGTTGTTGATGCTGCACAAGAGAAAAATGTGGACACGACAGGTCTGAGATACATAGAGGTTATAAGGGGTGGGTGAACTTTTTTGGGGGGGTGAACTATCCCTTTAAATAAAGAAATAAGATACAAAACGGATCAATATGACGGGAACCTTATATTTAAAATACAGTATATTAATGTGATTTTACCGCCTAAATAAATATACGGACGCGGTATGTCATGATTAATCTGAATAGCTGAAAATAATTTATCTGAATAGCTGAAAATAACCTGAAACTAAACAGCCGTCCCGCTGTTTAGTTTCAGGGTTTTCTTTGCCACCGTGAGCATGGAGCTTTAAGACCTCCTCCCGTCCCTCCTCTGCGGCACTGATCCTTCCTCATATCGTCGCTGCTCATCTGGAATTTCCTCGTTTTTCTGCCATTTAAAGCTGCGACTCTGAGCCTTTCAAACAGGAGGAATATGTAGCGTTTGCAGTGCAGAGAAGGGGATCAGAGCGGGGCGCTGCGTGACTGTTTAAATGGGAAATTTGCTGGGCAGCTGGCGGTTTAAAGAGCCGAGCACCATTGAGGAATGTGACTCGACCTGGGGGTCGGACTCCGAGAGCGAGGAGCCGCCGCCGGCTGACAATGACAGCGGCATCTCCGACTCCGTCAGCCCGGCGGACAGCGACCGAGCCGCCGGAGACACGTCCCCGCAGGTAGCCGCGGCTCGGTGGAGGTAGTGCGGATGCGTTTGTGCGGACGTGGGGGCGTCGGCGCGGATAAGGCCGTGACACTGAGAGGGCAACCGAGCCCCCTGCAGCCTGCACCGGAGCCACATGTGCAAGCCTGACTCCCACATTTGATGGGATTAACGATCTTTTAATCACTGAAATGCTTTGCTGATGTTACGAAATTGTCGTTTAAATGCTGTTTTAATATTGCTGTTATCATCATACATACTGTTTTTTTTTCTTTTTTCTTTCTTTTGTTTTTTATTTTAGACTATTTGCTCTTACCCGTAAAATATTAAGAATTATTGTCATTATTTGACCTGGCATATCTCTGTTTTCAGTGATGAGGGATGACAGCAGCAGCAGGATTGATTGTGGTTATTTTCTCTCTCCTCTCAGATGGTTGGATCCCCTCAGTCTCTCCCGAAGATGAAGAGGAGTTTCTACGCTGCACGTGACCTCTATAAATACCGTCACAGTTACCCGGTATGTACACACACACACGCGCACACACACGCACACACACGGATACAGTAGATGAAGCGAGCTCATGTCATTTTACATAAAAGAAAAAAATTGAGATCTGAGATTACATAGTACCAAATCATCTTAATTAATGATAGGCTAAGGTAACATAACTGCCTGTGTGTGTGTGTGTGTGTGTGTGTGTGTGTGTGTGTGTGTGTGTGTGTGTGTGTGTGTGTGCATGCTAGAACTACAGAAAGTCGCGTCAACCCAATGAGTATCGCAACCTGCGCTTCTACCTGAACAAGATCCCTCTGGTGCCTGATGGTAAGATCAAGCGCGTGCACGTACACACACACACACACACACACACACACACACACACTCACTCACACTTTCCCCCTATTTCTCCCCTCAGGTATCTATATCGAGGAGATCCTGACCAAATGGAGAGGCGACTATGACAAACTGGAGCACAACCACACCTACATTCAGTGGTGAGCAGCTTTTCTCCGACAGGTGACCTTGGGTCAGGGTCACCTGTCTCCTGACAACCGTCCTAGTTGTCGAGCAAGTGGTGATAGGAAAAAGTGAGTGATTTGATTCAGCTGTGATTCATGGTTAGAGTTCAGCAGGAGGTTAATAGGAGGAAGTGGCACCAAGGTCGTTATCTTTGTTGATACTGATGCTAAAATCGAATCAGTTCTGCTGTTGCAGAGAGAGTTAAAAAACGCAACGCGCTTTTAAAAGAACGAGCCCCCAAGCTGGTCCTTGGTCTGTTTTTAGATCATTTCTCTTTCTGTGTTGAAGGCTATTCCCATTAAGAGAACAAGGGCTCAACTTCTACGCACATGAACTGACTCAGGACGAGATCAAAGTAAGACTCACACACTTCACACACAGAACGTGCTAACGCTGTTAGCATCCTCACAGGTAGCCGACACGTGCGTCCCTGTATATCTGTCGAAACTCCGAACACGTCACGTGTCAGCCACCCAGAAAACCCCCCCAAGCAGACGGCAAAGCCGTGGTTCCTGTTTGATCCCGTGTTTGAACCCCAACAGGAATTCCAAAGCACTCGGGAAGCGAAGCGAAGATTCCTTGTGGCCTATTCCCTGATGTTGGACTTCTATGGCATCAAACTGCTGGATAAAAGTGGAAACGTTGCTCGGGCGCCTAACTGGCAGGAACGCTTCCGACACCTTAATGAGTAATTACTTACACACACACACACACACACACGCACACACATCCGTTCCGACTTTTCCCAAAAGCCACACGTGAACCAGCTGATCCTCGCGTCTCCTCGCTCGTGTAGGTCCCAGCACAACTACCTGCGCATCACCCGCATCCTGAAGTCCTTGGGGGAGCTTGGGTACGAGGGCTTCAAAGCCCCGCTGGTGCGTCTGCTCCTCGAGGAGTCGCTTTGCCACAGCACCCTCCCCAACATGCAGCACAGCATCCTGGAATACTTCGTCTACACCATCCGCCTGCCAGCCACCCGCAGACGCCTGCTGCGCTACGCACGCCAGCACTACAAGCCGGCCCACGCCTTCCTCTGGGGTCCGCTGCCTAAGAGGCGGAGGGGCGTCGCCGGTGGCAACGCGGGCGCGGGGAGCAGCGGGATCAGGGCGCCAGCTCCGACACCGGAGCAACAGAGGAGAGGAGAGGAGAGCATCACCTCTACCGGGAGCGGGGTCATTATGTCTTCCCATGAGGCCATGATGTGCCATGAACCGGGAAGAGGGGTCTTCTCTGGACCGGAGGGAGCACAGATGATGGTCAGGGTGAGAGGAGAGAGGAGCGACCACGGCGAGGTCGATCATCTGTAGGCGAAGGTCAGGAGGTAGAAAATCTACTGTCTGTTTTTTAAGAGTTTATTTTGAGGATTCTGGACTCACCGTTGGAGTCCGGTCGGTGCGTTCCAGACGCAAACAGGCTTTTAAGGCAGCAAACTGTGTGAGTAAAGTCGAGACAGGCGCAAAGCTAAAAATCTCTCAATGTGTCACCTTTACTTTAAGGGCTTATAACACCTCCGTCATCAGGCTGTAGACGGAGATTTGTGCTCAAGGCGTTTGGACACGACATCGCCTTACTGGATCATTTAAGGCCCCTCTGTAGCTAAAGCTCCGCTGACCTCACCGTCCACGGCCTTGCAGACGTAAGGGTGCAGAGAAGGGCGAGCCGGTCTCAGCAATACTTTCAAACTTTGTCCTCCCTTTGTTAGCGAGCCGGTCATCTATATTGACTGCTGGGATGACCAGTGTCAAACCTGTACCATTAATGTAAATATATAAGTGTAGAAATCAATATGCTTTTGCAGCTGCAGACCAGTAACGCAACAATTTTGCCAGATTTCCTTTATTTAACTTATCCAGTCATTTGCCCTGCAGATGAAAACAGTCAGTCAGCAACAGTTAGGTGCACATAAATAATAAAATATCGCTACAAAAGGTCTTTACAAAATCATACGTAATGATAAAAATGCTACAAAATAAATCTATTTCACCTCCTGCTGGGCAAGAAAAACCTGCTGGCTGCTGTTAGCGTTAATCATCCAGACGCGGCCGCCACGGAGGTCGTCTGAGCGGGGTGGCGACTGTTATTAGCGCGGCGTTGCACTTTTGAAATCGGCGTCTTCCTGCTGAAAGCGCTGCGGGTGTGTTGAGACGGCCGGCCTGGTCGCAGACCTGCGTATATAATCTATACAGCCAGGAAGTGACCATCGCCCTGGCCTCGCAATAACTTCAACCAGGCTGCAGCAACTGAACAGCTGCTGTTCAAAGTTCATTTAACTGTCAAATACTAATGTAGGAAAATAAGTTTTTCTCTAAAATCACAGCTATAAATGAATTCTTGTTGAGGTTAGAATGCTTCCAAAACGGTTTGTTTGATTAAAGACAGAGTGATGTGATTGTAAACATGGATGTTGCTAAAGAAGCTGGGATGTGTGACACTGGAAACCACGCTGGTGGTTCCTGCAGAACGTCTGGTTCCGTCTGCAGCTGTCAGGATCTGGACTCTGCACCACAGCCAAGCGCATCTGAGATAATTGTACTAAACCTTTCAGGTGATTCCTTGACACGAGGCGGGCTACAACATGTGATTCTTTCTACTGTGCTGTGTACATTTGATCTGTGTGTGCGAAATGAGATTCTTAAGTGCCTTTTTTGTATTCTTTGTGTTGAATTCTTTTGTTCAGCTCTGATATCGACATTGTTGTTAGGATAATAGTCACAGACACGAGCGTTACTGTAAAAGCAGGAATACTTTCAGTCACCTTTGTTGGAAAAGAGGTTAATTCTATATACTTGAAGTGTTTTCCTAATCAAATTTGATTTTTTTTCAGAGAAGAGTAACTTGGTTTTTTGTTTTTATGATAGCGTAGGTGGGCTACAATAACGGAACCTTTGCCCTCAAATGTGAAATCTGCCAATAAACTGCAGAATGTTTTAATGTTTGTCTTCATTTTTACTGAGTTTCACCTGTCACAGCAAGTTGAGTTGAGCAGAGCCACTTCCTGGTCACCACGGTTGTCCTGTTACAACAGAGTTACGATGTCAAACATCAGCTTTTCTCCAGTTTTTTCTCACCACATATCTGATCACAACCACACTGACTGCTTTAAATGTGCAGCTAATTCTCATTTCCTGGTTTAAGTCTTTTTTGCTAACAGGCTAAAGCATACTGCAGATAAAGTACATTAAAAGATGAAACTGGTGAAAGTAACTGAATATAGGTAATAATAGTTCATCTTTAACGCTGACACATCTCCTTTACATTTTGGGTGCAGCTGAACTCTGCGTAGGTTTATTTTTGGTACCCGAGTTGCTGACTTCATCAGCAGCTCTTCCATCTGTGTGATGTGTGACCTTCAGGGTCCCTCAGTCTCAGCGGTGATGATGGCAACGCCTCTGATCAGCACTCCGTTAAAGCCTAAAAAAGAACAACTAATAATGCTTCCACAGAAAAACTGTCATAGATTTTTAGCTTTCTGCAGGTATTAAAATGACACATGATCAGCTAGGTAGGAATGCGTGGTTACCAAGGCAACAGCAGGGCTGGGCTTCGATGTGGATGCCAACCTCATACTTCAGTCACCTGGCCGGCGTGCAGATTTAAGAGGAACGCGATGAATAAAAGATGTGAACTTCTCAACAACTCTGAATCAAAGACACAATTTAAAAAAAATAAATAAATAAGAAAAATCAACTGTTATCAAATGAATAAATATTACACCAACTGATCTATGCAAATCTGTTGGTGTCATAAACTGAATCAAGAAACAGAAATGTTTTGACATCTCTGACGTCAATTTTTTTTTTTTTACATTTCTAAATTATTTCATTAAAAACAAAAGTTCATTAAGATTAACAATCTCTCACAAGAGCAACCTGGAAAAGATGCAGCGGCGGAAACAATAAATTAACTATAAAATGTTTCTAATGGCAACAATCATGTAGATTCCAGTGTATCCTCACATTCTATTATCCCTCTATAAATATTCCTAGATCATTTATATCAGGCCAGGACTTTCTTTAAAGTACCAAGAGACATAAAGTTTACTTGCAATCTTGATTATATGAGACACTATATTTATAGCAATGAACTAAGCTGGAAATGGACAGATGGAAACCAGTGTTTCTGATAGCTGGGATAATGATAAAAAGCTTAATGATGGCAGCTGACTTTCAGTCAGCAGGGTGGATGAAACTGCTGCTCTGCGGATGAAAGTGTTTAGTTTCGGGGACTCTCCCAGCCAGAAACAGCTGAGCAGTTTTTGTAAAACACTTCTGCTTTCGCTGCAAACCTCAGGGGGAAGTGCAGGTTAATGGAATGACTTAAACCTCAGTACGTGCAAAACTGCATGAGTTCACTCGACGGACACAAAGTGAACCTGCAAAAGCTCAGATGCTGCAAAGGTCGCGTTTGCAAATAAAAATGAAAAAAGGTAAAATAAATGGGACGCGAACCACGTGGGTTATCACCCTGCCCCTGGCGACATCTAGCGGCCACAAGCAGTAATTACGTCTTGACTGGAAAAGAGCGTGTTTACCAGCCGTGACAGCGACCCAGGGGAAAAACCAAGAATCAGACGTTCCGCTCCACAGCTCTGCTAGAACTGCACACATCCTTCAGCAGTTCGCTAATAGTTGTTTGTTTACACCAGCGGGACGATGATAAAGTCCTTTCTTTAAATCAGACCAATGGATCACAAGTTTACTTAAAGAAAGCACCTTTTTAACATAAAAAAAAATACCGGATTTACAACACCACAAAAAAAAACAACAACACTATATTATTTTTGTGATTATTCAAAGCTGCAAATAACCAGTAGGTAAATCAAAAAAGTTCATCTGGAGTTGAATTCCTGAGCCGGGCAGTGCAAACAGTCCCACCCCCGGCCACCAGGGGGCGGACGCCGAGAGTGTAGGATGTTTACACTCCCTGAAACCCAAACTTCAAAGAAAATCAATCCAAGGCCCAAAAACACTTCAGATCTCAGAATTTCTCCTGTGACAAAGAAGCTCACACTGGGAAATTACACTTATGAGGAAGACAGAAGATTTTAGACTTACTTCACAGCAGATTGAGCATAAGAATACAATAGAATAGAATGTTTTTATTGCCATTGTGTGGTACAACTAAATTGTGGGAACAAGGAGGAAAATGGAATTGATTTACCACTAATCTCATTTAATTTGTTTCCCTGCAAATGCAGAGTCATCTCTCGGCCTGAATGCAAAGTGTGAGAACCCAAAGAAAATATTTTTCAAGTGTCACAACAGATAATTTAGTCAAACAGGAGCATCAATAAAAGGTGTTTATAAAACAGACATTTTCCCCAGACTTGAACCCAAACTTGTATTGACTTTCTTCTCTTTCAAACAAGCTGATCTGAGATTTAATACCATCAGCAATGGTCTAAAATGAACCAGAAGCTTCTGTGTTTGATGAACTGTTTCCGTGGCGACGGCCCACGAGGGACCAAAATATGCACTTCCTGGGATTCCAGCACCAAGGAAGGAAGGAACAGCATGTTTTCATTCATGTCCTGATGGATGTGGGGGTGGGGACGGAGTGTAATATTAGAATGTTTCCTTCCTTCCGTGTCTGCAGCACACGTTACACCCACTTCCCCTCAACTGCACATCACTGAACAAATAACCACCCAAAAATCGGACAGCCCGGTGCTGCCCCCTGCTGGGAGATTGTGCACTTACAGCACAAACACCTTTGGTGAGCATCTGCCTCAACATTAAAAAAAAAACCCAAAACATTCTAACCATTGGAAAGCAACAAATAAATAAATAAATAAAGATGTTTGGTAACCAGGGTATCAGCTGCTGAGGTGTAATGATGGCACTAGCAGTTGGCTGCTGCAAACATCCGACTGAAAGCCCCAGAACCAAACACCAGCTTCCAGTCAAGGATGTTTACAGTAGCCCCAACTGCCAACTGGGCTGGAGGCGCTGGCTGCGCTGGTGAACATTACACATACATGCAAAACACCAGCAGAGAGAGCAAACATCTAACCAACAGCCGGCACATTTTGTTTTTCAAATGCAAAGACAGACAAACGGTCCTCCCACCGTACCTTAGCAGAGCGGCGCCACACTGAGCCAAACCGGTGGAAAACCTGTCGCTGATCACCTGCAAAAATGATCAAGCAACAGGGGAGGCTGAGCGTTTACCTGATGGATTTGAACACAACAGTTACCAGAAACAAACAAACACACCTTAACAAATAGAGGTGAAAGAACTAGATTTAAAAAAACAAAACAAAACAATGACCTGTGTAGGTAAGTTATCCACTTTAGCTCCATTCCGCTTTCAAACATTAACACTGGTGAGTCAGGGTGTTTTTCCAGTAATTATTCACCTCCTACAGCATCTGTCACACATGTTTAGCAAAATCACACCAGATTAATCCAACACACTAATCACGACCCCTCACCCATCATAATTGCTTTTGTGTATCTGAGGATTTATTTCAACCTTTTTTCGACCTCGAGTCACACAAAAGGAGGATTTTAAGATGACCTACCACCAGAAGACCACGAGGAGGCTTCAGAAGTTTCCAGCTTCACACACACACACACACACACGCAGTATGGGCTGCAAAATAAAGCAGGAGAGGGCAACATTCAGCAAAGTCAGAGGAAAATTCTGGGTGCCTTTTCATGTTTTCCAGGACGTTTTTTTTTTTTTTAAACGTTTTTACTGAGCCTTATTTTTTGTTTGTTTGTTTGTTTAGCTACTTTGCCTAATTGGTGGCAGTAAGCACACAGCCTCTGGTGCTACAGTAGCCCAGCCATTAGCACTGCTGCCTCCCCCAAATCAAATTCTGTTTTCTGCACAGAAAGTTTCCCCGACTCCCCCACGGCTAACAAAAACATGCTAGGCTAATTTCCTGCTCGTACCCTTTAGCAAAGCACGGAGGGGTTCAGGCTCTCCTCCAGTTTATTGGTTTATTCTCTGATACATAAAAAGGAAACACAAACAAAAACATGCAGAAGAAAACAGAGAAGAAGAAGATGACAAACCACAGCTACTGCCTGACCACACAAAGTCCGGCTACATTCAGCTTCCCACATCTGTGCCACCACAACCGCACGTAACTCCGCTTTCAAAAGCTGCGCAGCGACCAGCAGCTTTACTGGTTTCCACCATGTTGTCCTACTCAGTGAGCATTCTGACATTCCACAACCTTCACTCCGGACCCACACACACACACACACACATACATGTGTTTACCATGTAAACACAACTCACCCTTTCTGTTTAGTCATCACACACACACTCCCACAGCGCCCAGCTCGTCACACACACACACACACACACACACACACACACACAC
>BJFM01004766.1:0-10464 GCA_016586285.1 Arothron firmamentum | reverse complement strand
GTGTTACTAAACTCACAGACTCTCTGTGTGTGTGTGTGTGTGTGTGTGTGTGTGTGTGTGTGTGTGTGTGTGTGTGTGTGTGCGCATGTGATCAACTCTTGCCGTTTCTCACTCAGGTCAGTTGGGGAACAAAGCAAACTTTATCAGAACACTGCAATCCTGCATTCCACAGATTCTTAGCACTTGGCAACCGGCTAACATACAGAGTGACGATGGAAGGAGGGAGGAAGAGAGGAGGGGAGAGAGAGAGAGAGAGAGAGAGAGAGAGAGAGAGAGGGAGAGAGCACATCTACACTAGTCTGTTCCGAACTTAAAGCTACAGGTTTGAATATATTTGGTACCTATGAAGGATTTTGGTTCAGTTGTATGGAAACAAACAAAAAAAAGGTCATGAAAGTCAGATTTTAGGCATCGTTCTGGAACTGAAAGCACTCCTCCCACTTCAGAAGGCTGCTACTCTGGCAGGCCGCGTCTCCCTGCACTTGTGTTCAAGGCAGATGTAAATCTGCCGTCGTGGTGCCATCGCTGATGCTGGCAGTAGCTGCAGAACTTGTCTGGCAAGTGTCCAGGCGGCGTTCCATCTTTTCGGATGGTGATGCAACCCAAATATCCGGCCGCACCTGAAGTCACGGCGTCTTAGCGGGCGGCCATGACAGGCGGTTCGTGACCGAGGGACACTTTTCTGCCTGTGTCAATAAAATCACACCCGTTCCTGCCACAGTGAAATATTCTGGTTTGAGTTTGAGCAACATGAATAAACATCGATAATAATGCACAGCCAAGGCTGGCTTTTTCCTAGTCTGAAGTTTGAAAACCTCAACATGTCATTGAAGTCAGGACTGTAAAGGTCTGATCTGAGTAGAGTAAATACAGGTGAAAGTGATGTATCGTGTTTAAAAAGACTTCAGAGGAAACCTTCAAAGTGTAGCAATCGTCCACGCCTGTGTGTACGTTCAGCCACTTAAAAAAAGGACTAAATGCTGAAGTACGCCGCCTCAAACGCCATTAAGAGGTGCAATATATCAAGGACTGGCTGTAACGCTCGCAGACAGGGACCTCTGATGTCCCGCAGCCTCTCTGGGCTTTGGATTTGTTTGTTTTAAAACACCAAAATGGTGTCAAACACTAAGACACATTCTGTAAAAGCCCGTCAGGTAGGAAAGAAACAAAAATCTATTCCCTTTCTTCATTTTGTTCAAAAGTCTCAAAATAAACTCAGCAATTCGTTTAAGAAAAAACAAACTGATAAAGGTTGTTTGTTACTAATTAAACCAGCCCCCACCAGCGCTGAGTATCCACGGCAACCTACATCAACACACACACCACAATATGTGATTTAAAGAGAGCAGCAGCTAAATGTTGTAATTTACATTAATGCATAAAAGCCAGTGGTGAACTTGAATCAATTCTGCCAAATAATCCTGATTTGAGGACAGGTGATCGAATCTGCTTCACTGTCGTGGCTGTACTTGGTTACTAAGTAGCCCCGCGAGTTAAACGTCGAATCGTTGGTGCTGAACCTGGAACTTTTTCATATTTACTCCTCAATTAATTAACTAGATTGAGCTGCAGTTTACCGTCAACGCGGCGGCTCTGGCCGGATGTGATAAACGGCGGTTTAACCGCTCAGCGAATAATCCAAACGTGCCCTTGAATGCTAACAGAGCTGCGGACTCGCAGGATTATTAACACGCTCGATTGGTAAAAGGGCACAAAGGTTAACGTTAGCTGACACCCTGGGCTGCAGAGAACCAGAGTCTGGGCTAACGCGATGTCGGAAAAAAGGCAGATGATAAACCCAGGGTCCAGAGAGGGCCAAATGCCCCCCCGGGTCAATGCAAATCCAAATGTCTGTGTAACTTATTCAAACAAATCAGTAATTTCTTCAAAACAGTCAGTGTGTTTAAGGGTCACATGGTCAAACTTGCTGTGCGTTACACTTGTGTCTGTTTGTTTTTCGCTTTACTGCAAAGATAGTTTGAAAAAAGGCAGAAGTTTGAATTTCCTGCCTTCCCTCCCACGTCTGTTCCGAGGTCGACTCCAGATCTCTGCCCTATAATGTATCGTGGGATGGGCCAGGAATTCAGGAAGTCACTCTTGTTGTCTCTATAGCAACCCTGAGGTCAGCCGTGTGAGGCCGGAGACCCCTCCTCAAACACAAAGGGCCATTGGCCTGGATCAACACACACGGCCCACACACACATTTACAAACGCAGACAAGGTCACAAGGACATAAATCGTATTCAGCAAACCAAACGGCTTCCTGTGTGTTCTCTACAGAAACAGCCGTCCTCCACATGAAAGTACACTTGCTGTCGAAGGGGCAGCAGATGAAGATCCTTCTTATCCCACGCTAAAGGATTCTGGCGCCTTTAGCGGAGACTTTCACGGATGATCAAAGAGAGCAGACGAGGAAAGACGGGGGGAAAAAAAGATGCTAAGCTAATGGGACAAAATGGCTCCCAAATAACTGAAATTAAATGTTTTCGCTGAGACCGGCGAGAAGTTATATTCCAGCATCAAAATGTGGCGACCGGTCAGTCTGAACTCATGGTCACGTTAATTTCCTCTTTCCCTTGAGGCTCCTAAACAGACGGGAAATCGACGGAGGCCGTATGACACAGGAAACAAACCATTAGAGAAACATGTCAACTCCATAACGCTCAAATCTCACACACACACACACACACACGTTGAAGCAGTCATTTTCCCTGGACAAGAAGGCTGGAGCAGCAGCCAGAGGACACGCTCAGTCACCTTTGCTGAACTTTCTTCCCTGCCGACCTCGAAAACCATCTCAAACAGCCAGAGATCATCTCGGCACTAACGCAGACGTTTGATTTCACCAGAAGTCTGAGGTGGAAGTTGAAATGTCTGCTCGAGCTCTGCTGCGTCCAGCTGGAATAACAGGCCTCTTGTTACGCATTTTGGAATGCAGAATCTTTTCCTCCACGCATTCATCCTGCCTGGGAACCAAAGCGTCCATCATCCCTGGGGAGGAAGGAGTCAGATGAACAGGCCGCGGCAGATTACGGCTGATAACGCTGACTAAACTGAGATCTACTCTTTCTGGATGGAACACAGACGATTTCATTTGAACCTTTAAAATGTACGTCCCTCCATTTGGCAGATGTGATATTTTCAATTAAGACAGATGAAGCTTTAAGGCTGATTATTTTCCCACATTAGATCAGTTAATTCAACTTCTCTTACCCATTTACAATAGCAGTCCCTGTTTTCCATATAAAAACAGTCTTTTGTGTTTACTGCTGCTGCTTTTTCGATTATTTTTTCTTTTAAAGTGGAACAAACATGAAAACAGATTACTCTAGAGGAAAGTGTGTTTAAAGATGGTTGTCAGCAGAAACATTCATCTATTAAAACACAGGAAATATTTACCGTGCAGGTGAGTCACGAAAACAAGAAAGAGCAATTATTTTGATGCGACATGTATGTCGAACCTATGAAGCGCGTTTAAACACATGAAAAATATCAACAGTTGGGCTTTAAGCAAACAAACATCAACTCACCAGCACTTCCCCGTTTACAGATTTGCGGGTCGTTTCCGTAACTCGGGTCACTTCTGGGTGATGTTAAAGAGCGGCGAAAAGTTCCCTGCAAACTTTATACGGTTGTTTAAAAAAAAAAAAAGGTTTTCAGCCGGAAAATAAGTCCGGTCTTCTGTATATGCCGCCGGCTACTTTACGCCGAACAATGCTATTTACAAACTAAGTGTTTGTTTGAATTTCCCTTTTAGTTTGTTAAAACCCGAAGCACTTCTTTGTCCCTGCTCGAACTGTCCACTGAGAAGTCCGCAGGATTTTTTATTGTCAGAAAGTTGCACCGAGTCCGGCCCTCTTTCGCTGTCAACACCGTGAAGTTAACTTCCATTTACCTCTGCTTCCGGTCATCCCTTTCATAATAAAATCTCAAACGACAACGTGATACCGAGTAACGTTCATAAAACTGCTGCTAATTAGAAAAAACAAAACAAAAAATACAATAAATACATATATATATATATATATATATATTTTTTTTCCCCCCAGAAAATAATTCTTTTGTTTTAAATTACCTGGTCTCCTTTCATGTTAACGACTTGTGAAATGTTGGCAAACTTCCACAGAACGCCAGAAGTGGAGAACCTGCTAATACCCTCAAAGGCCTTCTTCCCCACCCACATCAAAAGAGCACATCACAAACAATAGAAATAAAACAGTTAATACTGCGCAAGTCACTCTTCAAGGTAAAATGGCCCCACCACAGCTGTCACCTTCATCTTGAGATTAGTAACTTTGACAGGTCATTTGGATGTCGTGACCCAAAAATTATATTTCTGTTGCAGACTTGGACACAAGTAATATGACTGTCATCATCACTGGCATCCCTGGGTCCTCTTAGAAGCTGGGGCCCTGTAAAATTCCCCCATGATGGACAGGCCTGAGTACAAGTTCGGAGAACTGCCTTTGCTGCAGGACTCAAACAATTAACAATTAATGATCAACAACACAGAAAGAGAAAGCAAGGCCTCGTCTCACCTTGCAGACTGCTCCCAGCTGAGAGGTCAGCCATGTGCTGATGTCCTTTGACTTTCCTCGTGGATTCACAGATATTTCAGGTCTCCTTTTATGAGCAGAGATTTTCCAGGTCACAGTGCAGGGGCACACATTTGGCCAAACTCACCGCAATTCCTACATGACAATCCTGATAAGATACCAACGTGATGATGTGTCAGAGTGCAGTTCATGTTTGCGCTTGCTCTGGATCTGCACATTCCTGATGTGGGCGCTTTTCCACACACCATGGTGTAAATACAGTATATATGATTATATATATATATGATTTATATGGATTTCTATGACATACAAAATAAACTACTGCATTTTTGTAATTAAACAAAGGCCTACTTGGCTCATGTGGCGCTGCTTTGATGCTTTTGTCTGGGTGCTGTGTGCTGTCAGGGGAACCCTGGGCAAACCCGAGTCCTTACCCCAAACTGGCCTCTTGAAGAAGACAGAGAACCAAAAAATCAGGCCAAGGCTGTTCACCACGGCCGCTGTTGTTGTTTACATTTGGCGATGCCTCCATCACTGCCATGTTTAGTGTACAAACGTACAGCAGGTGGCTGCGGGCAGCCTAACCAGGCACTAGTGCACATTAAATACTTGCTGACCCAAGTGTTTATAGTCACAGCAAAGTAAGGGCATGGGAATGAGGTGTGAGAGTTGACAGTCAAAGCAGCAGCTTGGGGGTTTGACCTCTACAGGTTAACCTTCTGAGCTCATCAGGTTCACGCTAACTCTTTAAGTACAGCACATACAAAGTTTAAATATTAATTGGACACAATAGTTTTTCAGTCACATTACATTTTAATCAATTACATATAAAACGAGTGTTTTTCTGTTCAAAAAAGGGCCTTTTTTTCTTAAGGGGGGGTGTATTTATCTGCTGGAGCTTTCAATTTGTTAATGTTTACACCTGTTTCCTAACTGCTAGCAACAACTGAGCACGTTGTGCAAAATACGAGAATGACCCACTGTTACCCTTTGGTAATGTTTACGTAGACATGACCAAACATGGCAGCATTCATATAACCCTTTAGAATTCCTTTAAAAATGTAGAAGTATTTCAAGTGTGTGTTTTTATCTTACCAACCCTTAATCCGCCTTGAAATTCTAAAGGTATTCCCAGTACAGAGATGTACTAATAATTTTTAACAGTTGCTGAAATGTACAGAAAGATGTAGCATTCCAGGCAGCAAAAAGGGTCTATAGTATAGGTTGTTTTTTCTTTTTTGTAGAGAATTTGTGCATCCTCACCATGTCTAAGTGGCCCTTCTCTGGGTAGTCTTTAATCAAGCTCTCCTATCCAGTCTGCTGTCATTAGTGGCCCAAGTTAGGAATAGATGATGCTTACAAACTGATGGACAACATATTACTACAGGTCTTGTGCTTTTATTTTGGAATGTGGCATACAGTGCATGTTTTGTGACTTGTGCTAAAACACCACCACCTAGTGGACCATACCAGAACTACACCCAGCAGGAGCCTTACCTTCGGGACAGAGCCAGCTGCCCGGCGTTTAAATGTAATGAAAAATTCAGTTTTTGACATTCCAGAGTTTCAATATTATCTGTTAGTCTAATAATAATAAAAAAAACTTCAATTAATTTCTGCAATCACAAAAAATATCTAAAAATAACTTCTGCATTTTGGAAAAAACATCCGGAGAATCTTTCTGCATGTGTGTTATCATTGTTAAATGTCTTTTTTGGTTATTTTAAGCACTGAACAACTCAAATAGGTCACTTGATTAATAATTAAATTATATTGCCATGTAATACTTTTTAGACTATATCGGTACTTTCTGTCAATGTGGGGTGTTGATGTTCTGGGTCAGGTGTTCCCCAGCATACACTCCACAGTGCAGAGTGTCTTCCTGAACTGCAGCCCAGGACATTTGGGCACTGGAGAAGCGAGCAGCCCAGTGACCTTGAGGGTCCACTGTTACCACCCCACCAAGACCTTCCACTCTGGACTTCATGTAGGCCAGGCCTGAATCGCTGGCTGCCTCTGCTGACTGACCTGAGAACAGAGAAAAAAAACAAACATGCTCTTCCCTGTGTGCATACCTGTGAGGGCGTGTGTGTTTGTGTGTGTTTTACCTTGCTCCATGTGAAACAGGATGAGTCTAGCAAGAGTGACCTTCATGATTGCTTCTCCATGGCCTGTTGTTGACACCGCACCTACCTTGTTGTCAGCGTAACTTCCACAACCTGGTACACACACAATATCAAATAAATAACACTACACCATAGAACCCTCACAGGGTTCCAGTGTTGCCACAGTTACCTTGAAAAAAATGATCAGATTACTGATTACTCCTCTAAAAAGTAGTTTAGTTAATTTACTGATTTTTGTCCATATTGTTCAGCCCTGATTGGAATTAACTTTAACAATGTAACTCTTTACATTTTAAATTGAACTTAAAAACTATTTCCTGAAAAAATGCATCGTATAAAAAATCCAATGACAGTCACTTGACTTCACTTAGTCATGTTACATACTGTTTTTAATTTAAAAATTAAATAATGACTGTTCCTTTACTTAAAATAAATAATTGTTTTTATTAAAAACAAAATAAAGACACTCTTTTTAACTAAGATACTTAACTGTTAACACTGGCAAAACACTATTTTTAATCTACTGTTAAATTGTTTCATGAATGTTAAACCTGTTATTCAGCATTAGAGTAGCAAGGAGTGGTTTTACCAACAAAAAACAATCACACATGCAAGTTCCTGTGCTCTTTTTTTTACTTTGGCGTGATTGATGTCTTTCACTTAAAATAAATAATTGTTTTATAAAAAACAGAACCAAGATGCTTTTTTTTAAACTGCGATACTTGACTGTTTACACTTGCAAAATGCTATTTTTAGTGTAATATTAAATTGATTATGAACAAACCTGTTGTTCAGCGTTAGAGCAGCAAGGAGTGGTTTGTTTTTGTTATTTTGGCCCAATTGATGTTTGCGCTATGAGTGAAACGGTGGAGTGGCGAGTAAACCAGTGATTATACCTCATTACCAGAAGCTACATTGTCAAAGGGCCCCCACCATTTTCCTTGCCGGGGGGCCCTGGGATTTTCAGCTACGCCACTGGGCGTGAGCACCAACGGCCGCCGCCGCCGCCCTGGGTGCCCCCCGCCACCGCTATGGGAACTCCGCATCAGTCGCTCAATCCACCCCTTTATCCGTGAGCCATGTCGTGATCCGTGGGCTCCCTCAGCTGGTTTTTGGAGATAGAAGTTTTTTTAGATAAAATTTTGTTACCACCAGCACAGAGTGCACAAAGAACTCGCTGAGAAAAACTCAAATAGTGGTTGTATTTCCAGCTAGGGACTTATAAATCTAACGCACGGTGACCCAGATAAGTAACTTTAATCTGACTACTGGTTTGAAAAAGTAATGCGTTAGATTACTCATTACTAAAAAAAAGTAGTCAGATTAAAGTAATGTGTTACTTATTTTTGCTTATTTTCATTATTCCGTAGTAGGATGAAAATGATGCAACATTTGCAAATGCAAAATTTCACATTTGCAACATGTATATAGAAAAATGACTTTCAGAATGTTGTTTTCAGTTCATATAATCCACATAGTCATGGATTACAGTGCATGACTGAACTGCCTTTTATTCTTTTGGGAATGGGATTTTTTTTTTTGGCAAATATTGACTCTCTTGACTGACCTACCTATACAGGGTGTGTCACCCACTCGGCCCTCCATCTTGTTTAGAGTCCCACCGGTGGAGGTTGCACAGGCGACATTCCCGTGGATGTCGACTGCCACTGCTCCGACAGTGCCCATCTTCCCCCTATGAAGAGGTACGTGTGACGTTAAATAACACTCTATTATCAAACTATAAGGTTATAAATTCAACAGTAAATTATCAGCCAACAATTCTACCATTTAAACACAGATCTGTCAATAATTTAATGTAATATTGACTTAAGAGATAAAATGTTAGTTCTCACATTTGGCACTCCACTGGGTTAACATCGGGTGCCAGGTTCGGCCTCCAGCGCATGCGGGCATAGTCCGTAATGAGGGACTCCTGTTGTACCTGAGGGACGCCCATGGACTCCGCAAACTGGTTGGCGCCCTCTGCGGCCAGGCACACGTGACTTGTCTAAAATTAAAATCAAGTTTTTGTCTGCGAAACAGGATGTTTTAGCTTCAAGCAGAGTCTCACATAATAGTTTTTGGGTGAAATTCAAATCTTCAAATCTTCTAGGACACAAAAGGCAGAGAAAACGGCCGTAAACAGCGTAGCAGAGCTGCACTGCTGAGCGATCAGCATTGCCACACCTTTTCCATGACCAGCCTTGACAGCTGGATGGGGTTGGCTATGTTGCGAACAGCCACCACAGCACCGCTTGCAAGAGTTTGTCCGTCCATCACCAGTGCGTCCATTTCCACCTCTCCTTTAATATTGAGCACTGACCCACACCCTGAAATGTGATTGGAGAATTTCAATTTAGTGGTAGAAACACTTTACAGACCATTTTAACCTTTACTTTCCTCCATTCTTAGATTATCGTTCTTGATTGCAGTATGACCTCACCAGCATTAAACATAGTGTTGTTCTCCAACTGCGTCACAGCCTCCACCACAGCGTCCATGCTGCTGCCCCCTCCCCGGAGGACAGCATATCCTGCTCGGGCTGCAGCGCAGACCCCTTGCTTGGCTCCTTCTGACCTCTCTTTTGGAATATGACCCGCCCCTCCGTGGACCACCACCACCACTGGCAACATACTGGTGACGAGACAGCGAGAGACTGTGGACAGACCAACACGGAACAGGTCAACCTGTATCATCCTGGGAACTCACATCAGCTCTGCAACAACTTTAATGGCTTTTAATGATCAGTTTAAAGAAGTGCTGATGTACTAAACCATATAAATATGGTGGATATGCAAGCATTGACCCTGGTGAATTTTCAAAGGTCAAGAAGGCAACAAAGAAGCTGTTGCTCTTTTATTGATTATTGTCACACTTTCGCATAGCTTCAGGAGATAATTCAGGAGATAAAATGACTCGTAATTAGGGTAAACACTGAACTTCTTTACTGAGACGCTATGATGCCTGATAAGTGAATGTGGGTCATCTAAAAGCTGAGAGAATGTTCATCTTGCTCCTCTTTAACACTAAACTGTGACAGTCAGTTAAAATTGAATAACTTACAGCATCAGACAACCGTTCGTAATGTGATGACAACACTTCAACTGTACTAAATAGAGAATTACTTACAGCAAATGCACAAAGTTAAATCTTTCTCCTTTTGCTGCAATCGTGAAGGATCAAGTAGATACCGGTAGCTCATTAACCATGAAATACCGTGCGTGTGGAAAGACCAATGCTCGGTGTTCTGGCAGGTTCCATTCCTCTCCGCTTCCGAGCCAAAATAGGTACAAATTGGTATTTAAAACGTTTATCACAACGGAGCTCAGCCGCTTAGCGTGAACCTGCAAGTGCGTCACTTAATAAAACCGAGCCAAAAAAAAAAAAAATCTCAACCTTAGAAATTCCCACACGGATAAATTCTCAGATTATTAGAATATTATGGTGTTTATTCTCCCTGACGCTTGACTGGCTTCCTAGATTTCAACCTTCGGTCTCTGGACTCTTTCGGAGCGGCTTCAGCCTCGAAATAACGGCAGACATTTCCCGGATGGCTAAAAGAACCTTTCAAAATAAAATGTTCTGAAACTGAGATGAGTTGCATGTTTTTCAGCATTTTTGATATTTTTTTTTGGTCAGATTAGGCTGTATTAATAATATATTGGTTGACGCGAGACTGCACGCAACGAGAATATATTTATGTCTATATGTTATTTACTTTCTTAGTCACCTTACTTTGGGGGTTTTAATTGTGGAACGTGAACATTGAATGCAAATACGAT
>BJFM01004763.1:36836-83526 GCA_016586285.1 Arothron firmamentum | reverse complement strand
TTTTTTTTTTTTTTTTTTTTTAAGGGGGGGGGGGCAGCATAAATGCCACGCTGGCAGATGATACGGTTTTAAGGAGTAATGAGACGGGCCAGGTTCTCTTGAAACGATTTCAGCGGGGTTTTTTTATATAATTATAATTATATAATTGTTTCAAATTGTTGCCGAAAGGTGGCGATAAATTAGTACAATATATTAAATTTATTTTCCGCCATTTTATTTTAGTGTCCGAATTTTCACTGAAGTAACAAGGCAGACTAGCTCCTGCTATTCTTTTAGGACTTCGTTCCGAAATGCCATTGCTGTAATGAAATAACGGCAACAAATAACTTGACGGCGCAAGTTGGGCCAAATTACGAACGAGAGTGGTTCTTGTGAGGAAAAAGGAATTATTGTGTACGTACACCTCAACTACACGAGATCTAGTAGCGGAGATACGTTTCCAATCAGCCAGCCAATCATGTCCTTTCCCTGCTGACCAATCAGACAACAGAAAGTGTTGACTTCCTGTTTAGCCGAGGACGTTATTATATGGGGTGAGTTTAAATTGTTTAATCAAATTTAGCGTTAATCATGTATTGTTTTGGTTTCCGCATGTAAATAAATTATGTGTGGTGCAAATATATATGTTTTCCTGTATTTTCCGCAGTTGGTGGAAAAAAATTGAATTTACGTTTACCCCACAGCGTGAGAGCTGAATACCAGTTAGCCGCACTGAACTGCTAATAGTTGCAGTAGCTGCCCCATGATACAATGGGAAACCAATTTTAAATGTACTGCTTTTATTCTATGAAGAGAATTTATCTTTTCAGCAGGCACTTCTTTCCAAAGGGTGATCCCAAGATTTAAGGGGGGGAGAAATATATTGTTACAAGAAAACGATCATGGGTGGGATCAAGCAGGAGCAGACTGATGTTTCACAGCAGCCCAGACCTTCACATTCAGCTGATCAACGGCAAGATGAGGTAGGTGCCGTTTCACCCGTCCGCCATCAACACAGCTAATGTGTTGATTAGTTTAAAAATAAAGATGTCAAATTTTACATCAACAGATTAGCCACCATGAGAGTAATTTTAACTTTAGCTAGAATTTAATTAATTAAATTTTCATATAAATCTGTTCAAATACAGTGAATAAAATAATTGATTTACCCATTTTAGATTTTACGAGTTCTCTGCTGCAACTGAAATTATTGTTTCCTATTGCTACAGCCAAAAAAGAGAGGCTGGCCAAAAGGAAAGAAAAGAAAGAAGGTGTTGCCAAATGGTCCCAAGGCTCCAGTGACTGGATATGTCCGATTTCTGAATGAACGCCGAGAGCATATGCGGGCTCGCTACCCTGACCTACCTTTCCCAGAAATCACAAAGAGACTGGGTGCTGAGTGGACACGATTATCCCAGCATGATAAACAGGTACAAGGATTGTTTGTTAGATATATATTTGTTGTACGTTTGGCACAACATTTTATTTTAAAGACATTATTAAGAACAAGTTTTCATGGTTTGGGGCTTGATGGGGGATTCGCAGCGTTTTCTGGATGAAGCCGAGCGAGAGAAGATGCAGTATGCCCAAGAACTTAAGGAATATCAGCAGACTGAAGCCTATCAGATCACCAGTGCAAAGATACATGACAAGAGGATTAAAAAAGGTGAGGGATGGATTTTATTTTTTACATACTCTTGGTGCCATTTGAGCTATAATATGTATGTATTTTTCTTCTTTAGAAGATGCCAGCATTAGCACTGGTTTAGAGCCCTCTTTTTCAAAGGTAGATTCTAAATTCACATTTTCTCTTGTCACTGTGTTATCTGCATTTTCTTTTCCCTGTGCAGCTGAAATATTTGATGGTGTCTTTTAGACTTCTGACCTCTCAAACAGATTTGATATCCCTATCTTCACGGAAGAGTTCCTGGATCAGAACAAAGGTAAAAACAGGAACATGTATGAATATGAAACTTACAACGGTGTTCCAGATTTTAAGTATTTATATAAAAATCTCACCATTTCTCCACCAAATAGATTATCTAACTTTTTTATAACCCCCGTTCTCCCCTCTATTTCTGCTGTTTTAGCTCGAGAGGCTGAGTTGCGCCGGCTTCGTAAGGCCAACATTGAGTTTGAAGAGCAGAACAGAGTGCTCCAGAGGCACATTAAAGATATGTACAATGCTAAAGAGAGACTGGAGGCCGAACTGGGAATGGATGAGAAGCGAACCCAAGCTCTTCACCAACACTTGTTGACCATAAAACAAACACTGGTCAGCAGTCTGTCAACAGTTCCCCTACCAGGTCAGGAGTGGGCTGTGTTTGTTAAGAGTGAAAGTAAAATGAAGGCAAAGCAGCAATGTGTTAAATGTATCCTTAATAGATTAGTTTATTTGCTTATTATTTTACTAATGTTTCATATTATGTTAATTTTCTAAGAATTGGACTGCCCATACCATTTAAATTGTTTGGACTTAATTACTTGGTCTTTTCTGAACAGGTTCAGGTGAGACAGCATCTATTGGAAACCTGGATTCATATCTGAGTCGCCTCAGTGGAGTGCTGGAGGGAAACCCCCACAAGCATCGTGCACTGGTCAGCCAGCTCTGTGAAGTTCTCTCTCATCTGGACAGGTAAGTGACATCTGCCTGGTTGATTTTAAACTAAAAAAAAAATAAATAAGAACCGCATGTTTTGATTTATTATCAGTGACAAGTTATGAGGAGCCTTCTGCTGGGGACGCCGATGATCCTGCAGCAGAGTGGAGGTTTGATGATGGCCACGGTGGTCTTAGGTCAAGTTAGTGCCATTTACCACAACATGTGGGAATCTCAAGGATAGAATAAAGACGAGGGTACAGACAATTATACCTCTTCTCGTGTATATATATGTTTATTCTTTCTCCAGAATATATTTATGTACACTAACAAGTGGTAAGTGTGTACAAGCAGGTCAGAATTTCCAAATAATGTCTTGTAATTTTACCCTTTAACTGTATGAGCGTTGTAAATTTGGAGTAAGTTTTTAGCATAGTGTGTAGTGTTAACACTTACGTGGCCAAGAAGACAGAATAGTTAATCTTCTTCTGCAGGCTAGCTTGATTATATCAGGAAGGGTTGAAAACAAATTGATGCTTTGCTGTGTTTTCTTTTACATTGCTAAAATGTTAATTGGATGAGCCATGTCTCGTGTTGTCAGAATATTATGTATTTGTGCAACGTTTTCTGAAATGTTTATCAACCCGGCACAGAAAATGTCTTCAATAAATGAATGAATGTTTCTTTTTTAAAAATTCATTATAGCTCTTATAGGATCCTATATTATTGTTAATAGTATCACGTCATCATCGAAATCAACGGACAACCAAAGCAAGCAAGTATAAGTGTAATTAGTATTTCAAAGCACATTCTAACAAGTAAGTATAATTTACTATGTCATCCAGTAAAAATTGCATATGACTGTCCATTTTCTCCAAATAGTTAAAAATTGTGTCTAATTGTTTTATTTTTATTTTTTTATTTTTTTCCCCAGCAATGCTTTTCAAAACTTCCGAAATGCTCAATGCTCAGACTGGTTTGAAACAAAATACAAACTTTAAGAATTGTTGTTTCATGCAGTTAACAAACTTTGAGTGAATTTTTAAAAAAAATTAATATAATAAACAAATAAAACATTCATACAACCAGTCACACACAATAGTGCATTATGCAGCATCTACAAATTATGCTCAACTTTTTGAATGTAAATCTTGGACATTATCAACTGATCCGTGAATGCTGATGCCTGTTTATGTTTTGTCATAAATGCCCTGTCTGGTAAAATTTTTTGTTGCCTAAAGTTTAAAAAAAGCCATGGGTGCTACACTTCCCAAGCAGAAGCAGGCGGAAGCACTCATCCACACAGTTTCAAATTCGGAATTGGTGATTGTATTGGAGTGATACTGATGGTTTTGGGGGGTTTTTTTTCTCCCTCAGGTAAACCCTTATTTCATCACTATAATACTATATCATGTTTTAAATAACATGAAATCACATTTGTAGAAATATAAGTATTGAACTGGGATATTTAATGTCAGCTATGTTTGGTGCCTTTACTACTTCAAATATTACTGTTTTATAATTCAGAATAATCGGATTGACTTTCCATTAGCATATCCCACAGCTTCCTTGACATTTTTGTTGGAGAACTGACAAAACATGCATTTGCGTTACCGTAATTCTGGTGTCACGAACCGAACTGTAGAGACGTGTGGGTCCAGCAGGGGGAGCCGCTCTCCCAGTTTATTGGCCAAACTTTCCAAAGATTGAAGCGATGGCAACTTTATTTAACATGTTAAGCCTTGTTCAGAGATTGAGGATAATAGGTAATACCGAGTAGTGTGCAGTAGTGTTTTTCCGTGTATTTTTATGAGCGCTGAACTTATCTGCTATACTTCTGCTGAAATATGAAAATCGTAACAGTCACAAAACTGGTGCATGACGAAAAGTAATTTCGTTTTAGTTTCCGGATTTTTGTTTAAACTATCACGACCTTTAGAAAACGAAGAAGAAACAACTGCTAAGGATTCTGGAACTTCAAAAATAGAGTTACTAGGTTGGTATGATTATTATTGTTTATCAGTCGTTGCTGTGTTCTATTGTCCAAATCATCTTTAAATGTCAACGAAAACTTAAGCCACGTTTGTCGAAAAATCTACAGGAAAACCCGAGATGCTAATAGGCTAATTGTGTGTTTTAACATCTCTGGCAGCGCCACCTCTGACGTCACCACCAGGGGGAGAGCACACGAGCCGTGGTGCTGAGGCTGAACAAGATGGCTGTGTATGTGGGAACGGAGAGCTAAAGGGAAAACTCATTTTTAGACAGAAGTGAAGCAGCCGAGGAAGAAGAGCGTCGCCGTCTTTCATTGCGGAAGTGTGAAGGGTTGTTTTTTTTTCTTTTTTCTTTTTTTTTTTTTAGTTCTGCCAGGCGTGACGAGCCTCTGTTGGGCATCACCTGGGAGGCGAGGCAGCTCTCTCCATCCCCAGGACCAACCATTCATTCTCCGGCTTTCTGTTTGTTGGACACATTGGCTCAATTATAGAAGCTGAAGAAACTGGACCTTTGTACTGGAGACGCGTTTAAGAGATGTCATTGTTGTGTGTTGGAGGTAAGGAAAAATTAAAACTACATGAGTTGTAGTGTAAGAGGGTTGTAGTTCCAGATTTGGATTTATTCCTGGGGAAGCTTTACAGTCCATCAAAATTTGCAACAGCCATTTTGCCCAAAAATTCCAATATTTAAAATGTTTTATTACCGTAATAAGCCCAATACTTAATTTATATACATACTTGACACTGCTGTTTTGGCTGTTGCTTTAAAAGACAGTAAAGCCAGGTGTTAATCTAATGATGGAGATGTTCCTAACCATGTAAAGATTGTAAAAAGGTGTACACAGCAGTTTTTTGGTGCCAACATTCATCAATTATACATCATCCCACCCTTGAATAGACACACACTTTAATATATGTTTGGATCACCTTCAGATTTGATTCTGGTACCATTTACATGTCTCGATAAATCCATACTTCCAATAATCTGGATTTTGTATAGAATATTAAAATCTGTCCGGAATATATCACTGAGGTTACGGTCATCCAAAGGTTTCCGTGATATGCCTATGCAATCTAAGAAGGAATATTTTGTACATTAATCTGACAAAATTTTAGGTGTAAACTGGTTGAACTAAATCCCACAAACTAAACCATCCCTGTATAATTGCCCTTCTCTTTTGTATCGTAGTGAGTAATCAATGTCAATTAATATGTCTTTGTAGAGCCCATTATCCTGCAACAGGGTAATCTGGAGTCATTAGACCACATGACTCTCTTCTTTAGCTCCAACTTTGCTACTTCCTTGTAAACTGGAGTATTTTCCCCCATTAAGCGTCACTAACAAGTGATATCTTCAGGTCCAGTTCCTAGATTTCATAGAAAAATGTACATTTACATTAATCTTTATGTGTATTTCCTCCTTAAAGATGATAGAGTAATCGAGGCCACTTGATTGACCATTTTAAAAAAAGCAACATGTTTTGCATGACCATCACTTATGTCTTTTGCCTTGAGAAGCTACACACTGCATCACTTAGAGTTGAATAAGCTCAAAATATGAGTCCCTGCAATGGCACAAGGCTTTTATTACTTAGTTTGCTGTTTGGTTTACTCAAAGATTGTAATTTCTAATTGATTACATTGAGTTGTAGAGTAGCACATTAAAAAAAAAAAAACATTATTACTGACCTGTCTGTCAGATTTGTCAAGAGTAAAATTAAGATGGGAAAGTATTTCCAGAGAGGTTGGAGCAGGCCTGTTGTGTTTAAGTGGATGCTGCAGTGTTGACACAGGTGCTAGAGCTGATGGCACAAATCTCACTTTCAAAATTCAGGCTGTTTGCAAGTTCCTCTGTGTCCCAAAGTCTTGTTGGCATAGCAACCACAACAGCACTTTAGATCTCTGCTGGTATTTTCTCATATGTTGGTCCTGTAGCTGCATTATTCCACAGAGGTTCGAAAGAAATGTTTAATGCCTTTGACTTGAGCTGGGTAAACGCAACCTGTTAAAGATAAATGTAAACAGTTTTTAGTTGTGTTGTTTGCTGGCCTACAATAAAACTGCTACGGAGTCACAATTCAGCAGCTACATGTCACTCCAGGCACCATCTATAAGGAAATGCGTGCTCATTGAAAGGATGGTGGTAGGTCCTAGCCCCAGAGTATGCACGATAGGAGCATTAATTGCATTGAGTCCGCCCAGCTGCAGCCCTGATCAGCAGCCATCATTCTGGAGGCATTAGTGAGGCCATGTGGTACTGGTAAACCTCCTCAAAGTAGATGCTATTCACAGAGCTGGCAGTTCCGGCATGAAGACTGTTTAAAAGAAACAGCAGAGTACAAGCTGTCCAAATACCAGGAGCCAGTGGATCAGTGCCAAATGGGTGGCTGCGAGCTTTACTACGATATGAACCTACTGAGATGTGACCTGACACTTGCTTGTATTATTTTTTGGGATCTTATTGCAGAAGTTTTTACAGGATTTTTACTCAACCCCCAATTAAATGAGGTTGGGGAAGTAGCAAGATAATAACTGAGTATTTATAGTATTTTTAATTGTTCGTGCGAATATAGATCATGATAGAAGTAACTGGCAACATGCCATTGTTTATTTCTTTCTTTTACCGCCTCAAACACAATGCTGCATTGGAAATAGGGAGGAGGACAAGGTTGTTTTAGAAATACATTCATACCTATGAGGTAAATTGATCTGGCTTTATAGCTTTATACACTGAACTGTACTCACTATATAATGCTTTTAGGTTCTAATGGTTACTACTCGGCAAGTCTCAACAAACTACATTTTTGTTAGTTTGTAATCGGCATTACCCATGGAAAATCAGTGGTAGGTTGCAGTTGTGTGACTGTACAGCGTTTTTTCTTTTATGTCATTAATTTGACTTTTGCTTCAGAGTATTTCCTGCCTGCAGGTTTATGTTGTTGTCCCCGTCTGATGTGTGTGTTCTTTGAAAGCTTTTGATTGAAATATCTCAGGAAATAAAAGTCCCCTTTAGCTACCCCGCACCAGGAATGCATAAAAGAAGGATTGGGATTCCACATTTAATGTAGCAGGCACTTGACATTTTCTGGCGAGGGTTTGCAGAAAATATATTGCACCTTTCATTGCCATCTTTCCTCCCCTTCAACTGTGAATGCAGTTAAGTCTGATGCCTGTGAGCTGTGAGTACTCCCCAGTACTGCCACGCTTGCTCATTTGCACACTCACACACCCCTTTCAGGCACCCCCACCACCACCACCACCACCCCTGTCACACTGAAGTGGTTATTTTTAGTGTTGGGGATGCAGCTCTCTGCCCACATCCGGCTGCACAGAGAGATTAATGGAGCAAGAGAGAAAGAGAAACGGATTGCACGTGCATGCATGCCACATGGAAGGGGAAGCTTGTAGGAGCTTGAGGGGGGAAGAGGGAGCCGAGGGTTGGCTGAGAATGAGTAGAGGACATTGTTGTGTTAGAGGAAGAGTGCTGATAAGGGTGCATTTGTCCAAATCTGTCTGTAGCAAAGAAATTTCCCATCTAAATTTAAGTGATAACCGTTATTTCAGGGCTTTAATCCCATAGTTATTTACGAAGCAGTTTTTCCTACTCGGCTGACTGAAAACATCACTTAGAATATTGTTTTGTGCATTTACGCCACTCTCTTTAGGTTTATTGAATCGAAATAGTGTCAGTTACCTTTATTAGTTCAGTTACAGACAGTTGCCCCCTCATGATGTGTGACTCTGGGTCATATTTTAGTCAGCATTCACACCTTCATAAAATAAGTTTATTTGATGTTATTACTCATGGATATTTCCTGAAATGTAACATTGAAAAAAGGAAATCAGCAGGGATCATAAAATAGAGATCAGAATATTATTAGATCTTTGCTGAATATGGGGATGCTGAGAATCAGCAGGGTGCTGGGTTAAATGAATAATGAATAGGTTGCTGACATCACTGGTGTTAAAAGTCAGTGTCGAGGATCTGGCAGCAGCACCTCCTCTATTAGACAAGAAACTTCACCCAATCTATTTCTTCTCCAATGTCTATCATACAGAAATACAAACATGCATCACACAGATACAACAAGACTTTTTTAGAGCATTAGCTTTTTCTTAAATTAACTATCACTTGTCTGACTGTGATTCAGAGATCCAGATTATGCCATTTAACCCTGGGGATAACAACAGCCTTTCAGGATGCAATAAGCATCATTAACAGTCCCAGTCTGTCAGTTAGCATGCTTCACAATGTTATTTTCACTTTAAATGTTTTCTCCTACTTTAAATGTTTTCTCTTATTTGCAGTGAAGAAAGCCAAGCTCGATGGACCACAAGGTGAGTTGTGACCATTTTTTCCCCGAATCTGGTTGTGTCGTATAAACAGTGCCATAACTAATTAATCTGGTATGCTCTCTGCAGAGAAATTTAACACATACGTGACCCTGAAGGTGCAGAATGTTAAAAGCACAACGATTGCCGTGCGTGGCAGTCAGCCATGTTGGGAGCAGGACTTTATGTTGTGAGTGCATCTTATCTTCTGTCATATCCCCTTAAAAAGCCTGTACCTTTGGTTCTAATGGGGTATTTTGATTTTGGAGGTATGCATTTGTGGAAGGATGATGTAAAAATGAACACATTCAAAGAAGGTCTAGGCTAGACAATGGGATGGAATGTCAACCTGTCCATTTCATGACTTTGTGCCTCAGATTTCCTGCAACAGTTTTTGACATCTTGACATAGTGTTAGTAAAGCTGCGTCCATTTGACTTTGAATTGGACAGTTGTGAATGTGACAGTGTTACTGTACTGCAGTATAGTTGCAGTGCTCAATCACTGGAGATGCAGATGTTCTGCAACTGGAGCAGCAGAAGGAGGAATACAGTTTTTTTTGTTTTGTTCTTTTTGCTCACTTCATCTTGCTTCCTGTCTGCCATCTCCTGAAGACTGAGTGGAAGATAAGGCCTGTGACAGCTTAGCTGCTCTGACTTCTCACAACCCGTGCAGACACTTTTAGCAGGATGATGCATTTCACAATAAAAAATAATCCCTTTAAAATTTGTATGCATTTTGTATACACCAGATTAAATAATGGCTTTCAGTCCAAGCTTTGACCTTTGTCCTGAATTGATTCACTGAACAACCAGTGCAGAGTGAAGATTGCCTGCTGTTATAAAGTAAGATGCATGATGATCTTCTTTATAATACATAATATTCATAGTCTGGACCTTGGCCATAGTAGTACTGCTTGATAAAAGTAGTAAATGTTTGTGTGTCACACAGACATACAGATAGCCTCTGTTGCTCTGTCTGTCTGTGGTCTCTTATATCCTGCCAACAGCCGGGTTGACGATCACCTGCTTTCTCCATCTTCTTGCTGTATTACTCATTTCCCTCAGCAGATTGAATCACAGAGCATATCCATCACCAGATTTACACAGATGACTCTAGGCTGCATTTCTTCCGAATCTCATCTGTTCTGTGAGGTGTCTGCATTATGGCTCAGTTCTTCTGTATTATTATTTTGCTGCATTTCTCTTGTTTTGTTTTTTTCACATTATTTCTATTATTTCCTCTCTGCAGCGAAATAAACCGTCTTGACTTGGGCCTAACAGTGGAAGTGTGGAATAAAGGCCTGATCTGGGACACCATGGTGGGCACCTTATGGATACCACTGCGCAGCATACGGCAGTCCAATGAGGTACACATGCATCGTCTACCACCAGCATCTGCAGCGTCATCGATGCATTGATCAGCATATATCCACCACAACAAATGCGGTTTGTTATGTAGTAAGTTGTCCTGCACAAATGTTCCCTTCCCGTGTTTTTCAGGAGGGTCTGGGTCAGTGGGTCACCTTGGACTCCAATGCAATCATGGCTGAGAATGAAGTCTGTGGAACCAAAGACCCGACATTTCATCGGCTGCTGCTCGATACCCGCTTTGAACTGCCATTAGGTTTGCCTTCTTTAACATAGTTAGCGGTTTTATGCTGTGATTTTTATCAGTATGTGTTTTATTAATGATTAATACTGTTGACTGTTAGGACCTCTGTCAGAGCTACAGCAACACTACCTGGCACTGGTAGTTCATACTGAAGTTCATTCTTAGTTGTCTTCTCAGCACAAGACTATTTGGTGCACTGAATTGGGAAATGTGTTTGTGTTGCATGCTGCAGACATTCCAGAGGAAGAGGCTAGATACTGGGCCAAGAAACTTGAGCAACTAAATGCCATGAGAGATCAAGATGTAAGCTCACTTAGTCTGCAACATCTCTTATCCATGTTTACTTATTTATTTGCTCTATTTTTAAAGCAACGGCCCATTCCACTTCCATCCCACCTCTTTTTTCCCCCCATATGCACAACTATTTTGTTTAAAAAATTTGCTGCCAATAACACAGTTTACTTATTTAGCGAACTTTTTTTTTAATTTTTTTTTTTATGTGCTGCATTCTAAGAAGTCTGTTGTCATTGTTGTTGTTTTTACCTGCAGTATGCCTACCAGGAAGAACAGGAGCGGCCACTCCATGCACCATCCACGCAATGCTGTGAGTTTCAAATGCCATTTCTTCAGACACTTACTCCTGTCCATGCTCTGTTTATCCCACCCCAGATCTATTTATGTACTTAGAAGAAAGACAAATAGCAGAGCAAAGAGAGAGGAGCTGATCTGGCAAATCCTGCATGCAAGTCTATGTAAATATTAGAATGACTAGTCAGAATTGGATGTGTGATGAATGTGTAGTGACAGATGCTTGGATGTCATACTCACAGCGGCAAACCATACTCTCTTACTAACCATGAGGACACAGGGAGCAGGTTGATTAGTGCGTGGAGTACTAATCATAGGTTGGTAGGGTTGATGGAATACTGCTTGTAATTGAGAGATGAAAGCAGAATGTGTGTATTTTCCTTTTTATTACTAGGTGACATCGACGCCAGCAGTGTTTTACCCAAAAGCTTAAGATTGTCTCAAAAATCACACATTCCTTAATTTTCATTCCAGGTAATTGGAGTCTGTGGGGAGATCAGCAAAGTAAGTATGTTTCACGCTACTGCTAAGGACTTTCAAGACACTCTGTATGATGGAGATACAGTGTTTATTATCCATGTCTGACTTCATGTCAAGGTGTTATTGAGTCTTTCTCAGGAAGCGTTCTTTTTACCCTGATAATTTTAAAACTAAATTATTTTGGTTTGGTTAATCTTTGGGAAACATCGTATCAATTTTTTAGTCAGAGTAGCATTTACTAATTTAAAACGTACCCTTTCTAAGATGAAAGAATTATTATTTACTAGAAAATCAAAATACTAAAAAAAGCGACTGTACACAGCTATAGTCTGGCTTCCTCACTTCGTGCTTCGCTCCACTGTGTTTGCACAGATGACGATCCAGACAGTGCTGCCGACGACAGGGACAGCGACTACCGCAGTGAGACCAGTAATAGCATTCCGCCTCCCTACTACACCACCTCCCAGCCCAACGCTTCCATGCATCAATATCCCATGAGGCACCAGCACTACAGGCGCTCCTATAATGATGAAATCCATGAGATGGACTATGATGACCCCAGAGCCATGAGGTAACGAGGAAGCTGCAAACACCACCTACATGCATGGAGAAACGGTCTGATTTAGTTAGACGGATTCATGTTCACACTTCTTAAACAAATAAAATGGCATATTTAGCTCAGCTCATCCCCCACAGGGTTTTGTATCATTGTATTGTACATAGTAACATGTCCCACTATGCTCTTGTCCACTAGAGAATAACCAAGGCCTCAGTGTATGATGAGGCACACACATCTTGTATGCAGGTCCTGTATGAAGGAGGCTGTTGTTTGTATTTGTGTGTGTAGGTGTGTGCGTGTGTGCTTGCATCTTTGTGTGCATGTTGAATGAGAGAGCATCAAAAATCCCAGGTAATCTGTTCACACTTGAGCAGAAAACAAGTAACCGGCCAGACATGACAATGTTGCTCGTTATTTCTAAACATGCTTTCAGAGGCGACTGATGATCAGAGGTCATGCATTTTTCAGAAAAATTGATTTTGACTAGATTTCAAAGATTGACTTTCAAGTGTTCAATCTCAATAAGAGAACTGAGTGCAGAAATATAAAGGATGACTTCATGTTGTGTTTTTAAGAATTTCGTTTTAAGAACTCGCTTTGTGCTTATAGCTTGAGTTCTTAAGGGTAAAGTTGGTATATTTCTGGGCTGAAAAACAGTGACATGTGCCAGTAAAATGTGAACCTATCCTGCAGATGCTGTTTTGGTCGGGACTTTCTTTCAGAGATTTGCAATGATCTCTACTGATGCTCCTCTTCCACCTCTCCCCTCCTCCCTACCTCCTTCCCTGCTCCTTTTACCAGACGCTATGATAGTTTAGACTCGGCCACCAACGGGCGCAGCGATATCGACTCAGGCTCAGGGTCGAGCCGACACACCAGTTGCCAGTATTCTCTAGACAGTAGGCATTCGCTGTCCGATAGGTGGGTCTCTGTACCTCCTCTCACACTCCTCCTCCTCTCCTCTTCTGCTCCGGCCTGTGACTCCGTCTCGCTGTGACGTCAGTGGTGGACTTGTCCCGTCCTCCTAGCTCACTGTGCTTGCATGCATGTGCTCTACCCTATTGCTTTATTTATAATACATTTTTGAAGAGAAAACTACTGACCTTGCATCTGTATTTGCTGTGCTCCAAGGAGGATACTCACAAATCAGTTGTCCAAATGATGCATCATACTCATCTTCACCATTGTTACTCTGTGTGTGTGTGTGTGTGTGGGCGAGAGATTCAGGGGATGTGTGTATTTCACTGTGCTGTTTTATAACATGATCAGAGACAGACAGGTTAACTGTTGGTTGGAACTTGCGGTAGCATGTGTGCGACCGTTCGTGGGTGGGTGCGATCGTGACAGTCTATTAGTACAGCCTCATCCTGTATCTGACACTTTAAGATGAGCTCTATCTTGTCCCACACTTGGTAATTACACTTCCACTTCTAAAGCAGCAGGAAGCCTTCAGTCCAGGAATGGAGCCAAGATATTTAGATCTGTCATATTTTGTGTTGTTTTCACAAAGAATGTGTACCGACATGTATGTAAGCTTTCACTATGCAAGCGTTTGTCAGTGTCTATGTGTTGGCTGAGATTGTGTAAGTGAGATAAAAGAGGAATAGAAAAGAAACACAAGTGTTGTGATTGAGTTTTTATTTTGTTCTTTCACTCCTACCCCACAGCCTTGAAATATCCTATAGTTCTGCCTTTTTCTGCTCTTGCATTATTGACTATAATCAATAGAAACGGAACAAGTATGTGTGCGTGTATGTGTAAAATTCTTACCACCTCCATGTCTAACAGCCTCATTTATCATCATGAGTTAATGTCATTCATAGCCTTTTTTCTGCTAGGGTAATAAATTACCCCCAACCTTCCTAGCTTCAGTCCCTTCAGTTTGAATAGATCTATTTAAATCTTGCTCAGCGTGTGTGTTTATGTGTTCATTTGCTAGTTTATTGGTGGCCATCATAATGATTTCTTTAATGGTACAAACCATCTTCTGTTTAGACCTTTTTTGTGGTTGGTTTGAAGCCAATCCTGTCTTTTTTTCTGGTTTGATGTTTGTCTTTCTGGCCCTAACACAAGTTTCAAAATAGTCACAGAGTCAGAATTCTCTTTGTTTCAGTGTGGGAACCTCATTAAAGTTTACCTTACCTTACACCAGTGTGACTTTACATAACAGCTGCTCTTTCTCCCCTCTTCAGCCCAACAGACAGCCGTTACGCTTCCTCTGGCGAATTAAGTCGAGGTAGCTCTCAGCTCAGTGAAGAATTTGTTCCTGAGGATGGCGAGAGCTTGCGAGGTTCAGAATTCTATGATGAGAATGATTCCTACCACTCCTGCCACTCCTCTGTCAGCTATGGCAAAGAGGATTCACCAGGATGGGATGGCGATGATCCCCAAGGCATGTACAGTGACGAGGGAGGTTACCTCAGAGATGGAGGAGAAGAGGGAGCCTTATATGCAGAAGAGGAGGGGGACATGTATGGGGAGGATGGAGATTACAATTACGAACATGAGGAAGAGATGCCTTATGAGGAAGATGAAGATATGTATCCACTTGATGGCACATTGGATGAGGACCAGGAGCCACCCTATACACCAACACCCACAAGCACTGCCCCTACCCTGGTGCCACCCTCTGATGGCGCGCTTCCCACCAGGCCACCTTTGGAAAAACAGGCGTCTTTGCATCAGCAGCAGCCAGCTCACGACCATCTCCATCCCCCCAATATGGGCACTGGTCAGCTCCCAGTCACAGAGGAAGACCAGCTACAACTTTTTCCCACAGACTCATCCAAGATTCCATTTTCACCTACCCAGACAGATCTGTCCACACCCACCACACACACCCCTGCTGCTATACCACAGATTCCACCTCCAGCCACCGAGTCCCAGGAGCCTGAGCCCAAGCCTGAGCCCCTGCAGGTAGAGCCTCAACCTTTAGAGAAGGCCCCTGAAGGAGAGAATAGCCTTTCAGCTCCTGAGGAGAAACCAGAGGAGCCACCTGTACCAAGGTGGGCATTGTGTACACAGCTTCATACCAGACGACAGCTTGTCGGTGGTTCATTTCACAACATTAGTTGTCAATAAGCACAATGCATAACTGATTGCTAAATAAACTTTGAGGACGAGGTAGGAAGTATTGGAAACAAATCAGGTGCACATCTGGCCATCCTAGTAATGGCAGGGTTCTCACAATTAAGCTAAACATAGTATTTTCCTCATTAGGTAATCACATTTTTTAGAATACTAAATTATAATATGCGTAAATACCTCTTGGTAAATACTGCTTGTTGTTCAACCATTACTTCTTTTAAGTTTCCCGAAGAGAGAAATGATGGAACCTGGTCCTGCCAGAGCCAAGGCTAACTGGCTGCGACTTTTCAGCAGAGTGCGATTACAGCTCCAGGAGGTATTGAAGCTGTGTTCGCATGGTTTCTGCATACTTTCTGCAGTGTTTTTTTTTTTTTTCTTTTTTTTTTTTTTGTGAATGCTAACCTGTTTGATCCTGCTGAGCTGTTGCATTAGTGTGCGCATGTCCTGCCGTTACTTTAATTTTTCTTCACCCCAGCTTTTGTGTTTCTGCTATTGTTATCTTAATCCTATGAATTAAATTAAAATTAATTTTAAATTTATTTACCCCCCAATACCTTTTTGCCATTTTATTATTTCCTTTTCAGCTGTTTGCCTCGTAGCCATATGCATGTATTTCATTCTGATTTCCCATGGCTGGATTAAACCTTCAGGTGGGTGTGGAGCCCTTTCTATATATCTCTCATGTCTACTTCAGCCCAGCATTTATCAAGACACAAACCTCCTCTTGTCTGAATCACTGCTGCATTATTCATTTGCAGTTTTTGTGGCTATTAGTGAAACTCACCATTAAGTTGTTTATGCTTCATGTGCTATCTCAATTCTGTTGTTCTCAATATCCAGCAGTTTTTATACAGCTGTTTATAGTGCTTTAGATTTTTTCTGATCACTGCACCTATGACAGCCAGTTTATCTCGTTTTGATTTTCCCCTCAGGCGCGGGGAGAAAGCGTTGGAATCGCTTCTCTGCTTTTATCGGCAGGGTAAGTAATCATGATGCTGTTGCTGCCACCATCAATGAAAATCTATAACTTTCGACCAGAAAGGCTGGAATGTGTCCTAAATTTTTAAATACATTATATATTTTAACCAATTGAGTCCAAGTCGTAGTTAATGAGGTCATGGCGAATTTAGCTCAATCAGTGTGTTTTTTTCGTTGTTATTTATTTGTTTCTGTAGAATGGGTGGTGCTCTGTACAGCATCGACAGCATGCCAGACCTCAGGAAGAGAAAGGCTATGCCTCTGGTCAGTGATCTGGTGAGTTTCTGCACTAATCTATTTATACTCCCTTAGCTGTTTCATATCTCCCCAAGTCTGTCTCCCAACCCACACATGACGACCTTATCTACTTGAGCCACTGTTTTCCCTCTGATTCTCAGCAGATCCTTCTGGTTTTATTCTTTCTGCCCCCCCTTTTTTTAAATTTATTTTTACCTTCTGCCCTACACGAGCTCTATAGTTAAGCAGCATGAGGTCTTCTGTCACTGACAATTGTCTTCCTAGTTCTGTCATATAACTACCCATTTGTTACCCCTTGCCACTGTCCCTGGTCCCTCCTGACACTCCTTCATTACACATGACATTGTGGTTAATACATATCCTCTTGAGAGCTGCAGTCACTTACACAGTCCTGATGTTATTACTTACATTCCTTCATTAAAATGATGGATTCACATTAAATTCACATTAGTGTAATTTCAGAACTGAGCTTCTTTAGAGGAAGTACTGAAGCTGAAATATAGTTTTTATAAAAAATGGGTGAGTTTGCAATATGCACCATTTTTAAGACTATCTTGTAGTAGGTTATCATTTATATCCTATTTAGTCACACATTTATACCTTTATCATATAACTGCTCCTTATTTCTACCATTTAACATATATCAGTGCATCTCAAGAACAAACACATCATTTCTCCACATCTTCTTGGCATTTCTAATTCTTTCTTTTCTCCTTTCTTTTTTACTGATATTAAATTTCTCCTTCTTCACCACACCTTCACTGCACTGCTACAGGCTATGGTGAGTAACATCACCCTTGATTTTCCTTTCTCACCATCCTGACGACTCTTTTGAGAGAATGCACGAGCGAGTGATATTACATTTGACCTTACGGGTTGCATTGCAGTTTTATATTGCTAGAAACATTAAATTGAGATCCTGTAGAGACAGACCATCTTTGCTTCTTTATTCAGTCCTTGGTTCAGAATTCCAGGAAGGCAGGAATTACATCTGCTTTGACGTCCAGCACCCTACATAACGAAGAACTGGTTTGTTCTTTTCCAATAGAATATGATATTATTTCTTGCTTTGCTTTACAACTAACAACCACTCACTCTTCTCCGCTTCTGTGCCAATGTAGAAGTCTCACGTCTACAAGAAGACCCTCCAGGCACTCATATACCCTATCTCATGCACAACCCCACACAATTTTGAGGTGTGGACAGCCACAACGCCCACTTACTGCTATGAGTGTGAGGGACTTCTGTGGGGTATTGCTCGCCAGGGCATGCGCTGTACTGAGTGTGGTGTCAAATGCCACGAGAAGTGCCAGGATCTACTCAATGCTGACTGTCTGCAAAGTAAGTTACCCATAATTTAGCACCTGAAAGTCTGGATTAACATATAAGGAAAAACCCATATTAATGCTATAGCTTTACCAAGAAGAAATGTTATCTTGGTGAGGTGGGGAAAAGGCCAGTTTTAAAGGGAAACTACTATTCTATTAATCGATTTATCTAAATACACATCTGTGAGTCTTACTGTTAAATTACACATTCACCAGCTGGCCTAAAATCGCTTTGTCACATTTTTTTTTTTAATAAGGTTTGTTAAAATATTTATATAATGTTTATGGAAACTGGAGAGTCATTTATGATTTCTTGCCTTGCATCATTTTTCTCTCATATAATAAGGTATCTCTTCCATCTGTTTTCTTATCTCTGTCATTACCAAGGACAAAACCTTTGACTTCCTACTCCTGCTTTCCCATAATGTTCGTTTTCTTGAGAGGATATTAAAGGCATTTGTCATCTCATATTTTTCTGCCAAGCTTTTCATAGCATTGCTATTGTGTGCTTCCATTTCTGACATTTTCCATATCTACAGCATTTTCTTATTCGTGTAGAGCTGAACTTTCCGTTTCTTGTATCTGTATCTGTCATTCAACACGAATTTTAAAATCAAAGTCTCTATTTTAATTTTGCAATTCTATTAACCTTTATTTGTTATTTTCACCCCAACCAGGAGCAGCCGAGAAGAGCTCCAAACATGGCGCTGAGGACCGAACCCAGAACATTATTATGGTTCTAAAAGATCGCATGAAGATCCGTGAGAGAAACAAACCAGAGATCTTTGAGCTCATTCAGGAAGTCTTCAGTGTCGTCAAGGCGACTCATGTAACCCAAATGAAGCAGATCAAACAGAGCGTGCTTGATGGCACCTCAAAGTGGTCAGCCAAGATCAGCATCACAGGTGCGAAGGAGTTTGGTGAAACACCATCAGCCTCCAGATACAGCAGACGTTGCATATCAGGCCTTTGTGTATAAAAATAGACAGAAACACAGGTGTCGTTTGTGGGGCAGTAGAGCAGAAGGGCAGATGATTTAAGGAGCATCTGTTTGAACATGTACGCCCGTATGTGCATGCATGCATACACAAACACGCACACTGTCGCTGACCCTTTTGCTCTTTTTTTTTTTTTTTTTTGTCTTTCTAGTTTTGTGTGCCCAAGGTCTACAGGCAAAAGATAAAACTGGCTCCAGCGATCCATATGTTACTGTACAAGTGGGAAAGACTAAAAAGAGGACCAAGACCATCTACGGCAACCTCAACCCTGTCTGGGAGGAGACATTTAATTTGTGAGTCAAGACACCTGTTGGGATGTGGTCAAAAAAGATTTTAAAAAGACGTTCTGTTGTTGGTGTTATATTGATGTGACGATGACTTCACCTGTAACTGGCCTTGGTTTTGTCCCTAGTGAATGTCACAACTCCTCAGACCGGATCAAGGTGCGCGTGTGGGATGAAGATGATGATATCAAGTCTCGAGTAAAGCAGAAGTTCAAACGAGAGTCTGATGACTTCTTGGGCCAAACTATTATCGAGGTCCGCACTCTGAGCGGAGAGATGGATGTCTGGTACAATCTGGGTCAGTGGGATTATGTCCACGTTGATAGTTTAGCTTCCCGCCGTCAGTTTAGATCACCTTGGAGATTGATCTAACTGTATCCTTCTTGTCATCTTCGCAGACAAGCGGACAGACAAATCAGCGGTGTCTGGAGCGATTCGCATGCACATTAATGTAGAGATCAAAGGAGAGGAGACAGTCGCTCCCTATCACGTTCAATACACCTGTCTCCATGAAGTGAGTTCACTGTGATACCAGTGGAAATGAATTTAAAGATAGCATTGACAAGATTTATAAAAATATATACTTTACTAGCAAAACAGATGTGTGTATCTCTGTCTGAAATGGTGCTAATGATTAACCAGCCGAACAGGTTAATTTGATTGACTGATGCTCACTTTGGGTTTAGCTGGAATGAATACTGCATGAAGACAAAGACCACATGCAGATATCAAACACATTTCAAGCCCCTCTCCACGCAGAAAGGTCTGGTTGAGTGTCAATTATTGGAGCCATTACTCAGCCCATTACGCAACAGATGACTTTGGTTGAACTGAAACAGACCAGAGAACAGTGTTAATGCTGCAGATTAGTGGCCATAAACACCACCACCAACAAGAAATGTTTCACAGCAGCATTATGGTTGACCAGTCGAACAGCACTTGTGACCCTAGTGTAGTTTTAATGGGTCTTTCAACAGCACAAATACATGGAAAAAATCCAATCAGAAATTGTAATCTGTGTTTATACATAGTGAAACATATAAAAACATCTTAAGCGTTTTATGTGTAAAACGCTTATTAATGGTTGAATTAATAAATATATATTTGTCTTCACAAACTCACTGACCTTTAGAATAAATATAAGAATTTATTGTTTAATGTGGACCTTCTAATCTATTGTTTCTCTTTTTGTAGAACCTTTTTCACTTTGTTACGGATATCCAGAACAATGGTGTGGTGAAGATCCCTGATGCCAAAGGTGACGATGCTTGGAAAGTCTATTTTGAAGAGACTCCTCAGGAGATTGTGGATGAGTTTGCCATGCGTTATGGCGTGGAGTCCATCTACCAGGCCATGACGTATGTTTTAAAACCAGTGTTTTTTGCTTCCTTTTTTTGTAACATTTTCTTTAACTCACGCACTCGTTTCCTCACATATCTGCCTCACTTTTGCAGTCACTTTGCCTGCCTGTCATCTAAGTACATGTGCCCAGGAGTGCCAGCTGTCATGAGCACTTTACTAGCAAATATCAACGCCTACTATGCTCACACAACCCAGGCAACGAATAATGTCTCTGCCTCTGACCGCTTTGCTGCATCTAACTTTGGGGTGAGTAAAGATAACTTTAACAAGTCTAGAAGTTGATTATCGGAGCTGACCTGATTTATTTTATTGCAGTAAAAGCTTGTATGTGTGTATGTGCATATGCCATATGTTCAGTAATTATATTCTCTCTTACGTTTGCAGAAAGAGCGATTTGTCAAACTGCTAGACCAGCTTCACAACTCTCTAAGAATTGACCTGTCCATGTACAGAGTAAGCTTGTGGTCCATCCCCTATGTTTGCAATCATCACAAGTTTAAAATTTTCTACATTAACTGGATAGTCAAACATACAATAAGAACATTTCTTATTGCTTGTGTTTAGGAAGCACCCCCCACAGCAACAGTAGCTGGATTTCACAATAAAAAAAAAAGTTTCTCCTTGGCTGAATGTTTTCTTTTTATTTCTTATTGTAGAACAACTTCCCTGCCAGCAGTCCCGAGAGACTGCAGGACCTGAAATCTACAGTAGACCTCCTCACCAGCATCACCTTCTTCAGAATGAAGGTGCTGTCGCTTGCTAATGCTGCATAGCTCAAACTACAGATTTATTCATACTGAATTATAATCTATTTTTGTAATATACATCTGAGAGGAAACACTAAATCATTATTAATTTATTGAAATTAAAATTAGTGTGATTCTGACAACTTAACATGTTTTTCTTCAGGTCCAAGAGCTCCAGTCCCCACCCAGAGCCAGTCAGGTCGTCAAAGACTGCGTCAAAGCTTGTCTTAACTCTACCTACGAGTACATCTTTAATAACTGTCACGAGCTCTACAGCCGCGAGTATCAGACAAATCCGGTAAACTTTATTTATCCTTCTATCAAAACGGGATTAGCAAACAATCAGTTCCCATTAGTGAGGTAGATCAAGATGTAATCAACAGATTACTCCTGACATACAATGATTTATTCACTATTATCTTTGCTATTGTCTAGTTCTCTTCCTTAGGAAAAGGCAGCAGGTCTTTAGGTTATTAATAATAGTTTAAATCCCAGCCAGGTTTTTTTTCCCTCTTTTTTAATCCTCATTAGAGAGACAAACAATTCACATTGTTGGTATTGCACCTTCTTGACTTCATATCTCTATCTGCGTAATGTAACAACAGTATGATAGTTTGTGGTGAGTCATCATTATCCAGTTATTGTTAGTTGGCCCGGCTCTTCTGTCGATCATCCCGTGATGGATTACAGCAGGGATCCCTTAAACATGCCTCTAGTCATCCTCTATGTTTCAAATAAGCATTTTCATTCTTTTAAATTAAACAATCTGTCCTAAGGCATGTTGCTATATTTTCTTCAAGTCACTGCAAAATATTTTTTCACTCTACAACCCCTGCGGAGCTTTTTTCCCCTTTTCATTCAGCATATCTTCAGCGGTTTCAAAGCTGCTGCCCTGACAGTCATCACGCTGAGTCACACATTTTAATGAGTTAATGACACATGGAGGATTTCAGACTCTCTCACACTTGAAAAGCACTGAGTGGTCGCACATTTTCTTAGTTAGAGGCTTGGTGGATTTAGTACTGATTCAAATCTGAGTCACAATGTTTAAACTTTGAAAACTCACGTGGAGTATAGTACAGTTATGGTTACAGGAGTTTTATTGTGACGACACTTTTCCAGGCCAAACAGGGTACTGTGCCTCCAGAGGAGCAGGGACCAAGCATCAAGAACCTGGATTTCTGGTCCAAACTCATCACACTTATCGTCTCCATTATCGAGGAGGACAAGAACTCATACACCCCCTGTCTAAACCAGTAGGTCTTTGGCAGTTTAGTTCTCAATTATTATTCACCATTCGTTAAATACCTGTGAAAATTCACGATATGACTCATATCTAATTCCTCAACTTAGCAAATAAGGTCTAAAATTGAGGTACTGTCTATGAAATGGCAATGAAATGTACATATATATAAATGAAATTTTCAATAATTGAAGCTAATACAACCTACATTTCAGCAAGATCTTAAATGATCTCAAATCATCTGAGGCAAAAAATATAGGGAAAAAAACACTCTCTCTGAGTGGTTGATCAGTGAGCTTTTTTCTCTTCCATAGATTTCCTCAGGAGCTTAATGTGGGAAAAATCAGTGCTGAAGTGATGTGGAACCTGTTTGCTCAGGATATGAAATATGCAATGGAGGGTGAGTCAAAGTAAATGACATATTGAGGCTTTTTAAATCACTGAAAACATGTTAGATCTTGGAATGTATCATTATGTGATAAGACTTTCTCTTAAAAATATGTGTGATTCATCATGTTTATATAGTTTGCTTGAATTAGACTGGGTTATGGACAATTTTAAAATTAGATAAATGTTAATTATATTCGGCAAATCCACTAGTGTGTGTTTGGCTTGTACCTCTGTATTGTCTGATGTATAAACCAGTGAAGATTCATTGTTGGCCATCATGTATTTCTCTGCATGATTTTTTTTAGAACATGAAAAAAATCGTTTGTGCAAGAGTGCAGATTACATGAACCTACACTTCAAGGTCAAGTGGCTGTACAATGAGTACTGCAAAGACTTACCTTTTTTCAAGAGCAGAGTGCCAGAATATCCTGCGTGAGTAACAGCTTCCCCACAGTGGCTCTACAGCAAACTTAACAAAACAACGTATAACACCACTTTCTGTGTTTGTAATAAATATAGTTTCTTCTTTCTGCAGCTGGTTTGAGCCTTTTGTCATTCAGTGGTTGGATGAAAATGAGGAAGTGTCTCGTGATTTTCTTCATGGTGCTTTGGAGAGAGACAAAAAAGATGGGGTAAAAGTTTCTCCTCTTATTTCCTCTTTACTCCTCCAGAAATGTTGTTGTTCAGGTATAATTTCTTCATCCATCCTTTGTACCTCCTCTGTCCTAATCAAAGTTATCAAGTTTTATACCGCCTCCTGCATCCTTTGATAGTGACAATAGAAGCTTGGGTACACAAGGTCCTTCATATAAATGTGATCTTTCTTTGGGACTTCAGAGAAAGCAATTTCAAGGCTTGTCTGTTCTAAAGGGAGAAAGAAAAACTTTGTGACAGGGGTATGACAGTAACTTCATGTCAGAGCCTTTACCATGGGTGTGCTGTCCTCACCTCATTACCAAGAATTCAGAGAAGCACCTTCACATTCACCCCCGGCCAACTAGCCAATTAGATGGTAACCAGCAGCCAATTACAAACTGACAGACAGAAGCTCCCAGCAGTTTCTCAATGGCTGTCGAACTGTGTGCAGTCTGAAAGATATCCAGATTCAGGTTCAATGCAGCCTCTATTAGGCTGAGATACCGAGAGTTCACATTTCCTGCTTCCTTCTCCGATTCATAAAGTCCCCTTTCATTTTGACTTATTACGTCTACACTATGCCAAAATAGCCCTTTACTTCTACACCACTGTGAACCTTAAGTCATTTTGCATATTGTTTTCTGCCTGACAGTTCCAGGTCACTTCAGAACATGCCCTGTTCTCGTGTTCCGTCGTGGATGTGTTCTCCCAGCTTAACCAGAGCTTTGAGATCATCAGGAAGCTTGAGTGTCCCGATCCGCAGATCGTGGGGCACTACATGAAGCGATTTGCTAAGGTGGGAAACTGCAGTGCAATTAAAATTTTAAAGTGGCAGAAACAGTAACAATGAGTTAACACTGTTTTCCCCCCACCCCCAGACCATCAGCAATGTCCTTTTGTCTTATGCTGATATCATCTCTAAATTATTTGCCAACTATGTCAGCATGGAGAAAGTGGTGAGTGGCCAAAAATGAAAAATCTCTTAAGCCTTTTGTTAGACCAGAAACGATGCGAAAGGCTGCAGTTGTGTGTTTTAATGAGCGGATTTTTTCTCTGTCCTCAGCCCTGCATACTGATTAATAACATCCAGCAGTTGAGGGTTCAGCTGGAGAAGATGTTTGAAGCCATGGGAGGGAAAGATGTAAGTGATTTTATTCTCTAAGCAGCTACTGTATGTTTATCAACAGTATTATTCAAGCATTTCTCGCGTCTGTACTTTAGCTGTGTGTGGAGGCGAGCGACATCCTGAAAGACCTGCAGGTGAAGCTCAACAATGTCATGGATGATCTCAGCAGAGTCTTTGCTGTCAGGTACAAACATCATCATTCCTGTTGTGCACATGGGCACAGACTTTTTAATGCTTCCTCTGCTTTTCCTCTAAAGCTTCCAGCCTCACATAGAAGAGAATGTGAAGCAGATGGGAGATATATTGGCTCAGGTGAAGGGAACCTCAAATGTGGGAAATGCCAGCAGCGTAGCCCAGGATGCTGATAACGTTCTGCAGCCAATCATGGAGTTCCTGGATAGCAAGTGAGACAGTCGATCATTTAGTTATTTGGGTTTTTTTAGGTACGTATCTCATAGCAGCCATACAGTTTTTGTCAGGGAAAATTGGAGAATTTCTGTGTCGACAATATACAAATGAAAAGAGTGGAAAATCACTGCATGAGAATCTTTATGTCGAGATGTCTTGGGGCTTATTCTTGAGCCCACGTTTTATCAATGGATGGCTTTAAGATCATAATATAACCTAAGTCACAAAGACTTCAGAAAGACATCCAAGCAAACAGGGATTTTACAAAAACTGCACAGCTGGTTTGTGAGTCCTTTGCTTCAGGAAAAGACGAACCTCCCTTCTCTTGCTGTGTTATTCATCTTGCTTTCCTTCTGTTTCACTCTCCTGCCAGCCTATCCTTGTTTGCCAAGATCTGTGAGAAGACTGTGCTGAAGCGTGTGCTGAAAGAGCTGTGGAAGCTGGTTATGAACACCATGGAAAAGACCATCGTTCTGCCGCCACTCACAGATCAAACGGTGAGAGCACAAACACACACACACACACACACACACACACACACACACACACAGACACACACACACACACACACACACACACAAACACACCTTTGAAAATGTGCAAATGGTTATTGCTGAGCTACTCGTTAGAAGTTGGTAGTGTTTGCTGATGTGCCTGCTGTACTTCCAGGGAGTGATCATGTAAATACGTAACAGTTGCTACGAAGAATTCCAGGTTTTATTTTGATAACGAATGCTGCTCTAAGGTAGACAGCTGGATGAATCTATGTGTTGCACAAGTACACACTCTGACTGCAGCAAGAGCAGAAAGTGGGAGAAAAAGTTGGGAATTCAAAGAATTATGGAATTATTTAGTACTTGGTGTTGTTTAGAAAGATCCGTGTTTACACATATGAGTAAAAATCGACAGACTGCCAGGATGTTGTTTATGTTTATTTACTGTCTTTTCTTCAGGGAGCTGACCCAAAAAGAATCACCCATTTTGGAAAGCAGCCACTTTTTGATTTGATTTGGATTAGTCTTTTTTGAGTTTTGTTTTCAAATGAAAACTTTTGGGGTTTTTTTTGTCCCGTTCAGATCATGTCTGAATTTAGTCCTCATGCAGAGGGTTAAAACAGTAACAGATCATAAATGGTTTATTAAACACTGAACTTTATTATTTTGAGTTGCTTTGAAAAATCTGTATTTCCCCTCATATGTTATATACACAAGAGAAGGTACTTTTGCCCTTTCAAATTAGGTTTAGATGGACGTTTTAATTGGTCCCTGCCCCTGCAGCTCTAGGGCCCAGATTAGTTTTATTTATTTGGATTTTTTAACTCTTGTGGGGCTTTCTGCAGCTTGACTGACCCTTCTTTCTGGTTGTTGTTGTTGTGATTACTATTACATCCTGCTCCCACCGCTCTCCCTCCACAGATGATTGTAAGTACAGCATTCCTGCGTGTGTGTCTGTCTGTTCGTCAACAGTGGTTTGGTTCTCTTCTGTATGTGGCTGTGATTTCCCCCTGTTGATGCCCAACATTTCCCCTGTCCCTTCTCACAGCCTCACCTCACAGAACTGTCCCATTTCTCCCGTTTTTCTTCTTCTCTTCCTCTCCAACACTGTCTCGCGTGAGAAGACAGAAGCATGGTGCATTACTGACTGGTTCCGATAGGTTCCCTCAACAGTTTCCTCCCCTTTTCTCTACCTCACTACCTGAACACTCTCCTCACACAGGAAGTGGAATTCCTGTGTTGCGCCTGGTGTTGCCTTGTCTCTTCTCATGCATTGTGTCCTTTTATTTAGACTCTGGTGGGGTGACTCTGATCTCTTGGTGGCTCAGTATCTGGTGTCCTGCCCTACCCTCTTTGCCCTCCTAAACTTCTGCCCACCTCCAGCTATCCCTATCTGTCCCACCTGCTCTGCACTACCCACTGTGGGTTAATTGCTTGCATCTGATCTATTTGAACCCTGCAGTCCTCTCTCAGTATAATGTACATCATACTGTATGTCTGCGCAGACCCGCCCTGTTGGTCTGTTTTGGTTTGGTTTACTGTTTTCTTGTCACTTTGATGGTGTGATGTTATGGTGTATAAATATGACCAAGGGTGTATTTAATGTACCATGGAAATTATCTTTACACTTTACAGCTTATAGCAACTCTCTACTAACATAATCCTATTTAGAATACTCAAACCTGATGTGCAGTGTGCAGGTAGTCATGTATCAGTTCTAAAGGAGGAGGTATTCATGTATGTTAAAGAAGGAAAGAGTGTATTTCAGATTTGATTGGGTTATCTTTCATGATAATCCTACTTGCATTGTTTTTACCTAAAAATAACCTAAAATCTTTCCCGATAAATAACATTTAAGCTCACTAAAAGTGACTGTGTTATCTTATTATCAATAGAGGTACAAAAAAATACATAGCAATATCTATTTTGTCCTCATGAAAGATTATTTTCATTTGTATACACCTGTTAAATTGTATTTTATTTGTCATATTTCATAGCATTAGGAACCAGATATCAGCTGTTGCTTTGGTGAACAAGATAATTAGTGAAATGAAAGCACCTCTGCATCTGTGGTGATAACAAAATTTTTTTTCATTTTCTTGTATTTTACAAGTTAGGACATATACATTTGATGTTTTTTAATGTAGCCAGTGAGAGTGACATGAGAATGCATGGGCTGAAGTATTAACCACGCACTCTCTTTCCAGGGGAGGCTGAAGAGTGCTTCTCACAGTGATGTAAGGACTAAACACCTTCAGATCAGTGTGTCCTGTCTTTCTTCTCTATGTTTTCTCTCTGTCTTGTCTCTCCTCCTCAGCTCAACAGTCAAATAAAGCAGTGGATGTATTGATTTACCACTTGTATTTAGACAACAACATCCCTCTGTGTTTGTTGTTTACATACTTAGAAATGCTGCTGCATTAACAGCCTAAGCTTCACGGCCTCATCATTCGTTCATTTACATTCTCATGCAGATATTTGCTAAAATGCATCTCACATGAGTCAGGAGTTCAGTCGTCACTTAAAGGGGCGTCTCAAATGAATTTGAATATTATCATTAACAGGTGTGCAGCATACTGTGCTTTTACAGTTACACCGCACCTCCCAGAAACAACATTCTGATCAAAGATCAGAAATTTATGATAAAAGTACAAAGTAGTGCATCAGACTGGAATTACAGTATACGTTTATGCCACCATGCACCTTCCTACTGTGTGTCTGGGTGGATGAAATGTGCTTTCTGTCTGCCTTAATATGAGCTGAGTCATTTTCCTCTCTCACCGAAGTATCTCGCTCTCTGTGTGTGTGTGTGTGTGTGTGTGTGTGTGTGTGTGTGTGTGTGTGTGTGTGTGTGTGTGTGTGTGTGTGTGTGTGTGTGTGTGTGTGTGTGTGTGTGTGTAATTTTTGGAACAATAAAACACAGATAAGTACTTGAAGGAAAAAGCACCTTGACATCTGTAAAGCGGCTTAGAGTGACTGTAAATGAGTGTGTCAGAAATGTCGTTGTCTACTGTTTGACACTAAGCCATTTAGTGCTGCCCTTTATTGTCATGATAACAACAGCACCTTTCTTCCATCTGTCCTTCTGTCTGCCTGTCTCTTCTAGGGCACTCAGCTCATCTTTAATGCTGCAAAGGAGCTGGGACAGCTGTCCAAACTGAAGGTATAGCATGTTTTTCACAACATCACGCTCTGGACCTGGCATCACTCCTGCCAGGCAAAACTGTGGAATAAATGGACTGGCCATTTATGTGTGGTTTATTTTCTGGTCTCCAGGAGCACATGGTTCGTGAAGAGGCCAAAGCACTCACTCCTAAGCAATGTGCTGTAATAGAGCTGGCTCTGGATACTATCAAGGTACACATTTTACCAGCATCCTCAAAGTCGGATGCAGATCTTGTAAATGTAGCTAATTATGTAATGATCTTAGTGCTTGCCTGGGTTTTCTCCAGGTACTCCACTTTCTATCATCCCACAGTCCAAAAACATACACATGCACATCCCACACTGATTGCTGGGATAGACTCCAACACACCCTACAAACCTGATTAAGAATAACTAGTGGAACAGTTGGTGCTTTATTGACAATTGTTGTGATCAATTATTAATTGTAACGTATTTGCATGAATCCTCTTTATTTATTTTAGTGTAGATGTATTTACAAAAGCTTTTATGAGACTCAGAAATGAGTTAAAAGTTGATTTTTCTTTATCTATATAGCAATATTTCCATGCTGGTGGTGTTGGTTTGAAGAAGACTTTCCTGGAAAAGAGTCCTGACCTCCTGTCTCTGCACTACGCCCTGTCTCTATACACCCAGGCTACGGATAAACTCATTAAGACTTTTGTCCAGTCACAAAACGCCCAAGGTGAGTGACTCATGGGGCACGCTGCACTTTGCTGTCTTTTAGGAGACAATTACATTGATTCTAGTGTCCTCATTTGTCAGGTGTGTCGTTAGAAAATGTCATGTATGATACCATGCTTTTCTAATTGTGCGCTCTGTTCAGCTCTTTTTATTCCGGTGCTGAGGTGCACATCCTGAAAATGTTGTTCTGTAGAGCATCGAGGCTGCAGATTGTACTTGCTCTGAAATGATGAGTCTACCATTAGCCAGCCTCTGGAAACACAAAGGCTGTTCTTTACACAATCTGACAGCTATTTGCGAAGGAAAAAACAAATATCTGCCCCCACTTTTCACTTAGTCCATTCCTTCTGTTGCTCAGCCTTTAATAGTGGCATAACAGTCATCATCTCTGTGGCAACATGGATGCTGCCACACCGTCCCTGAGCACCGCTGCTAGAAATGTCATCAAGTGGATAGAGTTTAAATTTTAATTAGCAGCACTTTCTGTTCAGTTTTTTTTTGCTGTTGTTGTTTTTTAGAAAACATAAGTGCATGCTCCATAAGGAGAGCTGTTAGATCTGTTTAATTAAAAAGTAAGATAATAGATGTACATCAGAATATCAATATCCTCTTTTTTTTACTGGCTTCTTGCTCTACTCTCATTCATCAAATCAACCTTTGCAAATGTCGTATTTGTACATGTTTCTGCTTTCTCTGTCTATTCCTTCCTACTGCCCCATCTGTGGGCCAGTATTCGGCGGGAAGGGGGTGAGGTTCACCACTAGTGAGGATGTTTACCCAGAGAAGGGTATGTTGCCACTCAGGTTCAGGACCTGAGACTTCCAGGACCACCAAAACCCCTCCAGACCAATGCCCAACTGCCTCCACCCTCCACAACCCTCATGTGCATCCTGAAACTGCCCCCTGCCTGCTCAAACTCATTCCAACAGACAGCTGCAATGCACAGATATTCCCTCTGCTCTTCTACCTCTGCATCTTCTTTGCACACGCCCTCTCGTACATACCCACCACAACAGTGGAGACATAGACTTTATGCATTCATGCATGTAATGTACACACTGATGTCTGTATGTACAGAACTGCACTGAATACATACGCAGTGTACTGTATGTATGAGCAGACACTAAAGCATGATGTGCTGACATCAGACATGAACACAGAAATGCATTAAAGTATGAAGGAACCCTAGTCTAGCATGATATCATCAGGAGAGGCCCCCCAGGGCAGGAACCTGTATGTTTGTGTGAGGCTAAGCAGAGCTGATGTGTGTCCATAGAAATTCTGACTGAAATCCGCCAGGAAATAATTTTCCCCTGCCGTCATCAACCGTCCTGCACTGTTCAGAATGAATGATGACATGATGATGATGATAATGATGATGATGATGTTGATAATGATGATAATAATATCTGTCTGGGCTTCCCGTCCTTATGTGCTCTGTCATAACACATAAACACACACGCACGTGTTCAGCTACCACGTGCAGCGCAGCCCTCCCTACAGCAGTGGTGATGAGCAAAGGCGCTCGGCCCATCATCCATCACACAGGCAGAGCCAATCAGAAACAGCCCCTCGGGTCAGGTGATGTGATTTCTGACACTTTAAATAAGTATCAAAGGATTTAAATCTTGCTCCCAAAAACCGGAGACGCTTTAGACACTCAGTGTTTTGACAGTCCTCTGTGAAACACAGAGACAGGGGTGCCCGTTTAACCGTTTTAGCATTAAGCAAAGAATCTAAACACTGTAATGTTTATACACTATGAGGTTTAAATAAACAAACAAACGGAAAAAAAACACTGAATAAATAGCAGTGATGATATTTATTAGCTGCACAGCTGCTAATCAGTGATCAGCTGTATGTTTTTCAGGGTTCTTGGTGTTTTATTTATGACCAAATGATTTTTTTACACTGAATTTGTCAGGATTTTATCTCTGCTGAAGGTTTTAAATCTGCCTCTGACAGAATAAGAAAGCTCTGCGAAGTTTCTCTCTCATCTCTTGTGGACATCCTCCTCCAAGTAGAAAAGTCCAGATGGATGACTACTGCTCTGTTTAGTCCCGTTGGCAACCAGACCAACAATCCCATCATGCTCCCTGCACAGATATGGAGGGTTGCTCGCCAGCAACTCTTTGCCATCTAAACTCCCACAGACGCCGTGTTCAGTGGGAGGCTGGTTCAAACGCACACTAGTGCTGTTGGTCACATAGATACCGTCGACAGTTTGAAGACACTAATTAAAACACTGAAAATGAATGATCCTTCTGGACATGTCTATGGATATTTCACTCTCACATTTGTTGACGACAGTTAGAGAGAAATCTTTTATTTATAAATGAAGCTTTCCAACTACAGAATATTATTCATCTTGGTAAAATATGAATATGGGACCTTTCAGACAGGCTTTACTTCAAAGGCTGGGTCTCATCCCCTGGTCCCTTCTCATCCTCCCTCTCGCCATGCTTGGGTTTTACCAAGGAATGGGTGTGTCCACCTGCCTCGATCCATCTGAAGCATGTCTGGGACAGTGGGGGGGTTGTGGGGGACTTTCCCGCTTACTTACCACCCTGCATCCTAGCAGACATGCTGCATCTATGAGTGGGTGCAAATGACTGAAGCAAAGCTCTTTAAATAGATCTGATGATCTGCAAGTTTGTAAAATTATCGTTGTAAATGATGACTCTATCAGTTTGTAAATATGTACACAGTATCTGAGTTACCCACTTATAGCAGCTTTGTCTGATTGTCACTCCCAGACCACAAAGCACATGTAAAACCGGCCACTACGACACAATTCAACTCCTCCTGGTGATTACTATTCAGTTTAGTTTAAATTATTATGGTTTGATCGACATGGAAATGAATCCATTCTGAGGTTCACTTTATCAAAGGGAAATTGAGCTACACTCCGTCCAGCATGAGGAGGAGAATTTGGAGTAGTGGTCTGTGTTTGGTCTGTGACAGAATCATAATTTCCATATTCAGATTTGACACATGTCTCTTCTATCAGGCTCTGGGGTGGACGATGCTGTGGGAGAGGTGTCCATTCATGTGGAGATCTTCACTCACCCCAACACTGGAGAGCACAAGGTTACAGTCAAAGGTGAGGGGGCTCGTTTCCCCTCTTCTGCTGCATGTTAAAGGATGACATGAATTGTTCTGATTTCAAATCATGTCCGATCAACTGAATTTACCACAGATAGCGTCCAATCATACATCTCAAATGGTCTAACAAACTGTGAGAGTGCACCGTGGCGCTGCTCTTTCTACTCTCTTTTCTCTGCCTCCTTCAGTGGTGGCTGCCAACGACCTGCGTTGGCAGACTCAGGGGATATTTCGTCCTTTTGTGGAGGTCTTTATCATCGGCCCCCACCTCAGCGACAAGAAGAGGAAGTACGCCACCAAGTCCAAGAACAACAGCTGGGCTCCCAAATACAACGAAACGTTCACTTTGTGAGTAACGATGCGGTTAAAGGTTTGCTGCTGTTGAAGCCAGAACACGTGAGTGACTGACCTCTCCTCTGCAGCACCCTGAGTAACGAGGTGGGCCCTGAGTGCTACGAGCTCCAAGTGTGTGTGAAGGACTACTGCTTCGCCCGAGAGGACCGCACCGTGGGCATGGCCGTCCTGCAGCTGAAGGACGTGGCCTCCAAGGGCAGCGCAGCTTGTTGGTTGCCACTGGGCAAACGCATCCACATGGACGAAACCGGACTGACTGTCCTGCGCATCCTGTCCCAACGTAACAACGACGACGTGGCCAAGGAGTTCGTCAAGCTCAAGTCTGACCAGCGCTCTGCAGAGGAGGGCCGCAGCTAAGACAACAAGCTCCTCCGTGAAGGTAACGTCAGACATGGCCGCCTCCAGCTCCGGCGCTCCCGCTTAGCCACGGCTAAACACTGCCTTGATGATCCAGTGTTTTAAAGCACAGATATAACAGGAATCACCACACGTCCAGTGCTGTAAATATTTTTATTTTCAGAGCTAAACTGACCATCACACCACAGGTTTGGGTTGCATACTATTAATGAACAATGCATAACCAGAAAACACCACCTCTCCTCTGACTGGAGACATGGTTCCCATACACACACACACACACACACACACACACACACACACACACACACACACGTCTGGCTGCTTAGGGTGAGAATTGCTTCGTAGCCTTAAAGATTTTGGCTAGCACTCCCACTCTCCTCTGCTGTTTTTCCTCTTCCCATAGTTTGTCTCATTCCTTCCTTGGTCGGAGAGGAGGGACCACAAGTGCCAACAGATATTGAAAAAATGCCAAGAGCACAACAGGACCAACTGTCCAACTGATCCATTAATGAGAACACAGCAGCTGCAAGGTCTCAGACATTCCAAATATCCAGTAGGAAACACACACTGGGGAAAAAAGCACTATTTAGTTATGCATTTCTTTCCAATCATAGAAAATATATATCAGATGCGTGACTACATACACAGGACTTTAGATTGTTCTTGTCCATCTGTACCCTGTAACAGCACACTGCCTGACACCCTTAATGCCTTTGTCTTGTTGACCCTCCCAAGCGAGAGATTAATCTGAGGAAATTGTCTGGATGTCCGTGTGTGTGAGTGTGAACGATTGTGTTCAGTGTGTGATTTGAGTGTGGCTGTGGTTCTACTGGTGTAATGTTTCCTATTGTAGCCATCCGTGTTGCCTGTTACCTGTAAATGTGCAGACAGGAAGCCATCACCAAGAAGAGATCGCACACATATTTAACTTAAGCATCACTTTGAGATGATATGTCTTCATATGTTTTGTTGTGAGCTTTTTGTATTCTAAATCCCAATCTGTGGCTAGAAGGTGGCTGAGGGCACCATAAGGTGCGTTTCTGCAGCAGGAACTTTGGGGTAATTTTGTGCATGTCTCCACTGCAGGAACATCCCCAAAAGGGCCAGTTAGAGGGTCCTTCTACAGGTCCCAACCAAGTCCCCAAAGTAGGTACTTAGATCGACCCCGAAAAACTCCTGGATGGGGTTTGAGGTTTACTCTGCGCTGACTGGCTAAACCCAGAGCAGGATGTGACACGGAATCGAGCATTAGCCAGGTAGACACCGCTTCTCCTCTGGTTCATGGCATCCACCGCCATGTCCATGAACACACAAAGCAGAAATGTGGCATCTGCCTCAGCTCGTTTCCAGCTCCTGGAGACGGGCCTATGAAGAGACTGCCACCTCTTTGTTAAAAGCAGTTTGTTAAAAGCAGTTTGCCAACTCAAAACCTTAGAGAGAACAAATCATCCATCCCCAATCCCCAATCCCAGAGGATCGAGCTACAGAGGTTGGAACTTTGATGTTCCATAATTCAGACCTCAGTTTAAGGGCTGCAGATCCAGACTGCACCAGGTCTGGGTCTGACATTTAACAGAGGGCCTTGAGGAGATGGAGTGAAGTTGATTTATTTAACAAGGTCTCCTAAAAAGGATAAAAGCTTAAAGAGTTTCATAACTGTAGATCTTCAACAGCATCATTTAATGAAGAGGAGCAGACATCATGTTGGTTGTATCACAGTGATAAGGCCTCTTTTGTATCTATGTAGCCATTGATGAGGACCTTTACCCCCCAAGCACTTCAGTCAGAAATAAAACAGTCCCCTCCCCCTTTGGACATGGTATATAAACTGAACTCTATGCACCTAATCTCTAGAAATGTGTGTAGATGAGTCCTTCTTTGATGCAGTCTTATAATGTTTACATTGTGGATCGTTGTAAATGCCGTCGCTATAGTAACGGGCCAAATATCGCAGCTGTAGTTGAGCTGAAATCTGTTTGTACAACTTCTAAAGTAATTGAGCTCAGAATGAGATCAGCTGTCGATCTAGGGTTGTAAATAGCTGTCAGGGGTGGAACAGATGCAGGAGTGAGGTTTGCTGCTCTTTTGTAGACTTGAATTCCACTCTGGGTGACCGGGCAATCAGGAATTATGTGCCCACAAGCGCCCAGCGTGGATATGTAGCTATTGTTGACAGTCCATGAAGGCTGTGTACTCACTGCAGATGAATAAATAGAAGGTAGTTCTAGTTTTTGAGACAGAAATGAACCGATTACGGTAATTTAAAACTACAAGCTGAGTCACTCTCTGGTGCGTACAAGGTCTTTTATTCATCTGCTCAGTCTTTTAATAATGTTCAATAACAGACACACAACTGTCGCATATCTCCAAATGCCACGAAAAATCATCTTTATCAATTGCTGTTGACAATGAAATCCTAGTGGAGCGACTTTTTCGCCCCTCGGTTTGCTCAGTCAGCGTGTTGGGCGGCTGCACAGGTGTGAAAAACAGAAGGATTGATGCTAGAAGCACAAGGAAAAGCACATGAACAGGCAGTGGACAGACGTGCATGTTCTGTCCAGGACACGCAGACACTGCACTGCAACGCTGGTCCTCTACTTCCAGAAAAAGGTGCATGACAGAAAGAAAAATATAAACAAAAATATGTATATTGTGCCAGCACGCATAATTATTTGATGTTTGATGCCAGTTGTTGTCTATTTTGTTTTGATATTTCCATTAATGGTTGTTTTCTATTTCTCAGATGTTTGTGAATATATAAATATGTATTACTGATGATGTGTAGTGGTAAAAAGTACTCGCATGAGTTTTATTTTATACATGGGATGTTTCTAATTTGGGGTTTTTGTTTTTTTGTTTTTTTTTAATTATTCTGGTTGTTCTTATTGGGGCTTGAAGGCTAAAGGGTCTCCAGTGTCATTGTCTTTTTGCTTCCATTAAAATGATGAGAAACCTAATGCAGTTTGTCAAATGTGTTATTTCTGACTACACTTTTTGTCCATCATCTGAGAGAGGCAGTACTTCGAGGGTCATAATCCAGGCCAGGTTTTCTGTTCTACCAATTGGGTCAGTTTTTGCCTTATTTCAGCCTGGAAAGACAGAAAATCCGGCCCTCGAGGACTGGATTCTGACACCCCTGTTCTAAACTCTGCGTAGAAAGGAGATCTTAAGGGATTCTGGTATAACTAAGTGCCCAGCATGGGGGGTGGGGGGAGGCAAATAGGGAAATGTGACAGGGAACACTCGTCTGACATCCATTAGAAGTTGTGGGGGCTGGCCATCAGAGCGTTCCTTGAGAAGACCCTGAGGAGACCGACAGCTGACATGAGCCTCACAAAGTCAAAGGTGGATGAAAACGCGGCCCTCGTGGACGTACCTGGATGGTCCGAATGAAGTTCAGCGTGACCCTTTCATCAAGGTCACTGTGGGGGGTGTACAGTGTCAGAATCCTCACAATCTGCAACCAATCAGAGTTTAGGCGAGAGACAACGACACTGAGGTCATGTTTAACTGTAGATGAGCAGAGTGCCACCTGCTGGCTGGAGAGGGCGGTGCAGGTCTGAACGAGAGCCTGCGCGTCTGCCTCCGTCTTTTTCCCACTTTGAAGAAGCTGAACCGCCTGGATGAGGGGCTCTAGTGCTGCAACAGCACCCCCTGACAGCACACCTCGGCTCCGCAGCCACTCCTCCAACAGGCTCACATTATAGCTTCATGTCAGGAAGAAGGAAAGCTACCGGTAATTAATAAAAGATTAACAAATTTGCACTCACGTGCAACGCTCTGACCCCCAAAATCACAAAGATAATTTGGTGTGTGTGTGTGTGTGTGTGTGTGTGTTTATTCATTTACTAAGTTTTACAACCGAATCTGGATGCCACGGCTCCAGCAGCACATGTCCTTCCGCAGCAGCAGGCTGTTGAGGGCAGAAGCAGAGATGAGGTGGGTGAGCTGGTGGAAGGCCTGCTCCATCTGCGTCGGGGGCAGAGCCTGACGGGTCAAAGCCGTGTGGAGGGCTCCCAGCTCCCTCAGCACCGACGCCATGGTGGGAGCCTCGCCGCCAGCTGGCCTGGGGTCTGAGCCAGAACGCTTCCTGGATGTCACCAGCTTCACCATAGAAGCTGACAGACCTGGAATGGTCTCGCTCTCCAGCAGAGCAGGAACTATGTGGGGAAAACAGGCAGTAAGAAAAAAAAGAGGAGTGGAGGGTCGAGCACAGACATCACCAGTGTCACTGCACCTATGATGTTGTGCAGGCGTTTCTCAGTGATGGAGAGGAGCTGCTGATAGGCCTGGATGCAGAGGTCACTCAGGGCTCGGATCAGGTCACTCATATTCGTGCTGAGTGGAACCAGCTCATCTGAGTCCAGAGTCTGAAAGGTAGTGGCAACAACAGAGATTCAGTATTTAGTCAGGAATACGGTGAATATTTCCACATATTACCTCCTTAAGGGAGTGCTGCGTCAGCAGGTCGTGCAGCAGGTAGACATTCTTCAGCCACAAAGCAGTCATGTCCAAATCGCTGCCGTGCTTCTGCAGGTGACGGTGAAGATAAAAGGTGGAGCAGAAATAGAAAATGGATTTGTCCCGCATCCTTTTGAGACATGGTCGTTACATGAACCTTTTATTAACACACATTCAGGCGTTTACTGTCGCTTTGATCAGGTTTAAGAAAGTGTTTCAAAGTCACTCGTCAGTGATCCCCCTCAGTGACGACACGAGCCATACGGGGCAGCGGGCAGATTGAGGTTACCTTCACAGCTGCCTTCATAGCCGTGACGGCGGCGCTGCACAGTGATCGAGCCTGAGCGTGGTCTCCGCCACAGTCGGCCTGACAGACGCACAGGAAGAGCACGCTGGAGGGCAGGCCGGGCGGCAGAGACAGGGCGATGTCCACACGCAGGTCTGACAGCAGAGACGGGGAGGTCAGACAGGGCAGGAGACGGTGGGACGAGAGACCAAGAAGATTCACAGGAAGGATTCTCAAATAATGAGGCTGGTGGATTTCTCTAACTTATTTGGTTGAATAATGTGACAATAACTGAGAAACACAAGTGCCAGCAGAAGTCTTCCCTGAGGAATGCCATTTTTGTGTTGTCAGAAGTAGAGAGTGTTGCTTAAATAACACAAAAGTGTTGCTTAAATAACACAAAAATGTTTTAAGCACCCATGAAGAAGAGAAGAAGGTAGTAAAGTATTTAAAGCTCATCTGAGATCAACAAAAGTAACTCTTGCTACTTGTCAGCTTTATATACAAACTTCATATACAAACTGAAAAGAGTTCAATATAGTCCAGGCTGAAGACCAAGATTACAGTTATAACAACAGTGTGTGTGTGTGTGTGTGTGTGTGTGTGTGTGTGTGTGTGTGTCTCCCAGCAGATCATGTGAGGATAGGCTTCATGAAGACAAAGAAGAGCCTAAATTACAAGTATGAAGCAGCTGCCACGCAACATGTGTGACATTAATGACACAGAGAGGCTTCGGTCTGACCTGTGATGAGGTTCTTGATGAGCTTGCTCTCATCTCTCTTCCTACACTCCAGTAAACCACCTGCTGCTGCTGCTGCTGGCTTCCTCTGGGGTGGAGACGGTCTCGGCTCAGGGGTGAAAGTGGATGGGAGAACTGGAACACAAAGAATATTACCAGTGAAACGTTAACTATACAGAGAGGAAGAAATCAACCCAGCAGAAATGATCAGCTGACACAGGTCTGAAGGCTTCTTACTGTGTGTCAGGAGTTGCCTGAGCGACGCTGTGCTGTTAAGCTCCTTCAGCTGCCTCCGCAGCCGCACACACTCTTGCTCCCTGGCCTCCAACAACTCCTGGAAGTGCTTTATAAACATACATTTCAGATTTGTGACATATGAAGGATGCACAAAACAAAATAAAGTGGGGTGTCTCGTCAGATTGTCGTGCTCTCTGTGTTCTCCCGGCTGATACCTGTGAGTGTGCGCCGGCAGAGCCAGAGATGGCCTGACTGAGCTGCTGCTGCAGAGACCTCAGCTGCTCCTCCTGCTGCCTGCGCTGGCCACGCAGCTGACTCTCCAGAAACCTGGAACACACAAATCACAGCACCAAGCACAAAAACCTCATCCTCTGGAGATGTGAGTGAAGAAGAAGACACACTTATTGGCCACCCGGACTGCATCGTAAGCATGTGCCAGGTCCTCCCCCTTCATCTTCACGGCTGGGTCTCTGGCCACGTCCATGCTCTCCATCAGCTGGTTCTGTCACACAGTGAGAGGAGGAGAAGATGTCGCAGGTTCGGGGGTGCAAAACGTCTCAACAAGGGTGCTTCCTCTTCTCTAGAATCACTCACTATTGCTGCTTCAGACCTCCACAATGAAACTGTTCTCTCATTGGTGGGAGACGTCACGCTGATCTTGCGCACCTCCTCCGGGGAAGGAAAGGCAGATGAGAAGGGTGAGAGGGAGAGAGGGGTGACGGACTGGGGTGACAGCAGAGTGGGGGACAGAGGCTCGCAGGCCAGACTTTGTGCAGAGTCGCTCCGCCTGTGGCCTTTGTTACGCTGGTTTTAGAAGAAAAAGAAGAAAAAGAGGCAGCTTTCAGATTCTGTGTGTGTGTGTGTGTGTGTGTGTGTGTGTGTGTGTGTGTGTGTGTGTGTGTGTGTGTGTGTGTGTGTGTGTGTGTGTGTGTGTGTAACAGAACCTCAGTGAGCAGACTCATGTCTCTCAGATTGTCGTATCTCTGCTCCAGCCTGGTGAATTCTTTCAGCAGACCCTGGTATTTCCTCCTCTCCTCATCCAGCTCCGCCCTCAGAGATGCACACTCCTGGGACACGGCCCGCTGCACGCTCTCTGAGGACACACACACACACACACACACACACACACGCACACACGCACACACACACACACACACACACACACAGAGAAAAAGACATTCTGATCAATACTGTGAGTCTTTGCAAACTCTGTCACGCAGCAGTCTGACAATGGTGGCCCCCCACAAACGTGTGATTTTACCTTCCTTTTCGTTCTCTAATTCAAGCAAGCGAGCTGAAAGTTTCTCAGCCTCTTTGTGAAAACTGTCCTTCTCTCTCTGCAGGGCTTCTACCTCCTTAAAAAGAAGGAAAATGAGAATGAACCACAGCAGCAGCAGCAGGGAAATTAAACCCCTGTCATTTGTCAGACGTGTAATTGTACCTTTTGGAGCTGAAGGATCTCCTGGGCGGCCTTCTCCTTTGCTCTCCTGCGCTCCTCCACTTCGTCCTCACTGATGACGGGACTGAGTGGAGGCTTCTGGCGTATTTCACACTCTAGCTGCTGTATGATGGCCTTCAGGGCTTCCAGCTGGGCGGAGGAGGCCTCTCGCTCCACCTGCAGCGTCTCTCTCAGAGCTGCGCTCTCTCTGGCCTGCGCACATTAGAACACAGCCTCACCGTCGTGTTTCCACTGACCTCATGGAAGATCCAAACTGCCTGCGCCCACCTGGTAGTCAGCCTTCAGCTGCAGTTGCATCAGTTTGACCTCCATGCCCTTGTTGAGTTCTCTGAACCTCTCCACTGAGCGGGCCTCACTCTTCAGTTTCAGCAGCTCCCTCCTGGCGGCTCTGCGGCGCACGCAGCACTGCATGAACACCACCACCGCACGTACCTGCTGGTAAGACCGCCTGGCCAGCCACCCACGCACCCTGGCCTGGAGCAACACGGCAGCCCGCTCTGCCACCAACTGCGGAGGGAGAGTTTCAGCTCTTTATAGTCAATATTAAAAAAATAAATAAATAAATATATTTTAAAAAACGGCAGAAGTATCACCGCAATGTGAGGTTGACGCTGGTGGTTGAATGCTGACCTGTCTGTATGTGCGGCGTGCCAGTGCAGCTCTGGTGAAGGCCTGGATGGTGACGGCGGCCTGTCGGATCATGAGGAACAGTTGTCTGACTACCACCATGCGGTAGGTCTTCTGGATCACTAAAGCAGCCTTGGTGTAGCGCAAAGTCTGAGCCAGGCTGCATCCAAAATGAAAGAGAGGTGGAAAGCCAAAGGATTGGGGGTAATTTATTCAGTTTACTTTCAAATTTTGGTCTTACAGTTCTAAATGTAAATGTGTGGAATTTGCTCCCTGACCACCGACGGGACCGACGGTCTCCACCCACCGCCTGGCCAGAGCCCCCCTGCAGTGCTTCTGGATGGTGACGGCTGCCTGTTGGAACCTGATGTATCGAATCCGCGCCAGCCACCCTCTGACTCGGCTCTGGATGATCGCAGCGGCGCCGCGCAGCCTCTCGGCTCTCAGCCTCTCCAGAAGAGCCACCTGACCGGCTCGGAAAAACACTTTAGTCTTCCCAAAGCAGTACTGGTCCTGGTCTGGGATCAGCTCTGGCAGGGCTCGTCGGCACAAGGCCTGGGCCTGATCCGGGTTCTGAGGCCCTCGGAGCAGAAGGCGGTACCTGCTAAAGAACTCCTCGTATGTCCATCTGGAGAAAGAAGAACCTGAAGGTTCTGCTCTGACAGCTGGAGTCAGAGCTGAGTCAGAACCCAGAAGGTCAGTACCTGGACGGATAACCTGCAGCACTGATGCGGATGGTCTCCAGCACACCGCAGGCTCTCAGCTGCTGCACCGTCCTCCTGGGGTCAAACCTGAGCAGGCAACAAAGGCAGAGTTAACCTCACCTCCCTCACATGGAAAGAAAGAAAAGGCGAGAAAAGACGTACGAAAAAGCCTGTTTGAGATCGTTGGGTTTAATGCAGCGGACGTAGTGAGGAGTGGTGCTGTTGAGGGTGTCCATCAGCATCTGCAGGGACTGACGGAACTGCAAAACACGGCGTTAGGAGCAAATCCAGTCCATGAAGCACACTGACGTGGTCTTGGTTGCTCACCTGGAAGCTCACGGTCAGTTTGTGCTCCCTGCTGGATCGTTTCCCCGGACGGACGCTCCCGTTAGCCACTGAGGCCGCGTTCCCCTGCTGCTGGAACAGCTCAGCCACCAGCTCTGACTAACACACAGTCACACAAAGTAACGCTGCCCTAAACATACGAGCGAAGGAGCGAAATCCAGAGTAAAACCAGCTACCTGACTCGCTTTCAGGATGTTAATGAGCTCCTCAAAGACCGTGTCTCGATTCTTGTCTAGAAAACCATCACACTCATACTGCACCTGTTAGAAAAGGAACAAAAAAACAAGGCCGTGAACTGTTTAATCGGGTTTTTCTAGCAGAGGATACAGGACTAAAAAAGCTTGTCTTGGATACTTTACTGTGTCAGCAAAGTGCAGGACGATAAAGGAGCTGTTGGACATGCGAGGTTTGCGGAAATGAGGGTGGGCTTTGCTGGTCAGGTGCTGGTCATACAGCTTCTGCACCCAGCTTTCATCCGAACCTTTGGGCATCTGCGGGTCGGACGAGAGCGCAGCCCATCACACAAGTCATCCTTGTTTTCAAAAAAAGGTGAGGGTAGGCAGGGGTGCGCCGGACTGACCCTGCACTCCTCATCTAAGAGATCCAGCAGGCCCAGCTGCCCCTCGATGAGACTGATGCACTGCTGGTTGTCGCTGAACTCGATCCTGTTCCAGGCCAGCTCCTCCCGGACATACTCCTCCTGCTCCAAGTGGAACACGTGCTGCAGTTAAAACAATAAATAAAAAAAATAAATAAATTTGTTATTAATGTACACACGGTAACGTGTCCAATAAACTGGATTTAAACCAGATGGAGTCGCTGAAACTGTTTCAACACCTGACGAGAACCAGCAGATGATGCCTGTGGGTGTTAATATGGTGACAGGCGCACGGGCACACAGACGGACAGGCGGCCTGTCACGTGACTCACCCTGTTGAACTGCTGCTGCAGTTTTTCGTTGGCGTAGTTGATGCAGAACTGCTCGAAGCTGTTCCGCTCAAACGTCTCGAACCTGCTCCCACAGAGAGGTCCTCACGTAAGATCGACTTGTGCTTCCACAACTATTAAAGATTAAAGTTTTTGCCCCCAAGAAGACACAAAGCTCATTACTAACCCATAGATGTCTAACACCCCTATGAAGGATTTGGGCTTCCCTCTCTGGCTGCGCAGAGCAGCGTTGAGCCTCTGGACGGTCCAGGTGAACAGCTGACCGTAGACGTGTTTGGCCAGCGCGTCTCTGGCCTCCACAGCCTGCTGAGCAGACATGGGTTTGACCAGCATCTCCCCTCCCACAGCCAGCCTACGGTGACACAACCAGTGAGCCATCTGTGGCCCCTCAACTCCCAGCAGCTTGGAGAAGACCGCCAGAGAGCGGTCGTCCGCCTGCGAGAACACAAGCGGCTCGGTTAGCCTTCGTTACAGAGTCAGGCAGGAACCAAGAGACTTCTCTGACATCGACGGCGCTCCTCTCAGAACTCCTCCCACTGGCGTGGATAGTGACGTTTCCTAGGTGCAGGATGGCTGCCAGGATCCTGAAGATCTCCATCTGTTGGTCAGGCTGCACACCTGCAGGTTAAACAAATATACCAGACTGACTTGAAAGCTACAAAAGATCCCACACTCATATTAAAACCAATTAAGTCCTTGAATGTTTTTGAAGGTTTTGAAATGTCTGTGTGTGTGTGCAATGTCTCTACCCAGAATGGTGAGAGCACTGCGGGTGCGTTCCAGGTCTGACAAGTCATCAGTGCCATCAATCTGCATCTCTCCTCCTTGGTTAGTGTAGCGGAAATGCTGGGGTGCGTCTGGAAGAAAGAAGGTCAAAGTGTTTATTAAACAAGCGAGTGGAGAGGCGGTGATGTGACCAGTCTCACCGAGTTTGAAGGATCTCATTTCGGGAAGCTCTCTGGAGGCGCACAGCTGATAGAAGATGTGGTAGTTTCTCTCTGCCGAAGCCTGAAGCCCACAGAAACAGGCCATCAGCATCACACTCACCCAGCCGTTAGGCCAAGAAGAACACGGTTCAGCATCGCCCTTGCTGATGCACTAACTTGGAAAACGACCCTCGACTTCTCCAGGAGGTACGTCCTCATGTTGGCACCGATGATGTCTCCTTTTCTGCCGAAGCCTATTTCGATATACTTCCCAAAGCGACTGCTGTTGTCATTTCGGGTCGTCTTGGCATTCCCGATAGACTGCGGACAGACACACCGTTGACACTAAAACCCCCTCACTCTGTCCTCTGGCATGAATCTGCTCTACCGTCCATCACCTCCATTATTGGGTTAGAGGCCAAGACCTTCTCTTCCACACTGGTCTGCTGCGCTGCTCCTCCAACCACAGCAAAGTATCTCATGGTGAACTTGGCAGAGACCGTTTTCCCCGATCCAGACTCTCCGCTGATGACGATGGACTGGTTCTTCTCCTCCCTGCACACGTGGATGACAGGCAGGCGATGAACGGAGGAAGCAGGTCAGCACACGGCTCCCGGGGTCAGACCACTGACCTGGTCATGGTGCGGTAGGCGTCTTCAGCCACAGAGAAGATGTGAGGTTCCATGTCAGCCATGTCCTGACCGCTGTAGGCATCAATCACCTCCTCTCCATATATGGGGAGCTGGTCATAGGGGTTGATGGCCACTAACACAATACCTGGAGGACAAGAGGGAGAAGGTGACAAGCCTCCTCGGCAGAAATCTTTGTGGAAAAAAATCAAAATCATTTAAAATATCCTGATAGTTGACTGTATTAAAAAGCCTTTCTAGTTTTTGACTGAGCTGCCTGATTTAACCTTTGACCCACAGAGCAGTATAACGGAGATTATGAGCTGCATTTATGCAGACAGAAGCACACGGTAGCTCACCGCAGTAGGTGTAAATGCTGTTGTAGTCCAGGAACCGAACCCGCAGGTTGTGCAGAACAGCGGGTTCGTGGAGGAAGCTGAGAGCCGTCAGATCGTTTTCACCCTCCAGAATATCAGGGTTGCCCAGAGGTGGGAGGTCAGAGGGGGACGCCACAGGGAACTTCACCTCCTATGTGTGGGGATGGAGGTTAGGAGCTTCTGGGAAGTTTAATTATTATTTTTTTTAGATCTACTGTCACCTTTCCATCAGAGAGCTGCAGCCGTAGATGCCTATTTCCAGGACTGTAGTCCTGAAGGATCACAGCTGACACCCACACTGCATCTGGGTCAGGTACCCACACACCTGCCCCCTGATGAAGGTGCAGACCATGATGTTAAAAACCCAGAAAAGTCTTCTGGTGGAACACAGCGCTGAACGTGTTGCACAATATTTCAGATTCTGGTTTAAGACTTTTCTTGCGTATGAAACACTTCCTGGCCTCTCCCAGACAAGATATTTGTCACCCATCAGCATAAATGGATCCTAAACAGTGTTAAAAATTAACACTGGTCATCACACTTGCACAGATTAGTCATTATCTCCTTTTAACATATGTACATCATCTATTAAACTCCTTTCCAATTTAATCAAATTGTGAGTTTCATTTTTAGATACAACAATAAATATAGAAAGGAGACTAAGAACTACTATTGTGCAGAGGTATAATGAGCATCATGGTGTTAAAATCAGTATTCTTTAAATAAGACAGCAGCAGGGGAAGTTAAGGAATCCATTCCCTCAAACACAGATCTGAAGTCAGTCTTACCTTGCTGTACAGCTCCAGTGAAGCCATTTTAACTGCATCAAAGCTGACGTGCACCAAGACATCTACAGGAACACCGTGTCCCCCCCACAACTGTGCAAGAAGCACTTTTTGTCTAAGTGACACAGAAGTGCACTTTGTCCGGGCTCAGGTGGGCGTGAGGGCAGCTGGGTTAATAATCTGTGACGGGATGCAGCTACAGGATGGAGGCATTTCTGTCAGGAGGCAATTAAATCAACTCACAATGACTACAAATAATACAATTAATTTAAATTCAGTTGCTTTACCTGGGGCCATTTTGAAACATTGGCTATTTGGCCTGCACACATTATAAATCATTCAAAAGAAACACATAATTCATCCATCCCCATTTAATAAAGACATAAAACACACGCAATTTGCTGTCACCCGTGTGTGAATATTCGGGAACGCAGCGTGTGTAGCAATAAAATTTAAAAGAAGTTGAAGGTGTGACTGATAGTTTGACACCACACAAACATATTTTAACCAAGTCAGTGAGCACCTGTGATGAGTTAAAAACAATAATACAATAAAGGTTGACATGTTATGTCTGAGCCCTGGGGCTTCAACCCCATACCCTGCACCATTTTATCTCAACACCACAAAAAAAGGAGATTTTAAATTACACAACCCAACCATGATCCTCAAAGTGTCCCCTTTTTGGTCGGCACTGACTCACACCAGACACGGAACTTTCCTTCACGCTAGAGCAAGAAAACGCCGTTCTGTCGCCCCCTAGTGAACAAAAACGCAATTCAAGCTGCCCCCTCCGTCAAACAGTCCCTAGTGTTTTATGTCTAACTAGCAAAGGAGTGCATGGTTAAAATCACCAAGGGTACGTCAAAAATGTAAAATATTCATTTCCAATTGGCCTAATTCAAAAGCAGGTGGGCTTTGCCATGATGGAAGATTCAGAAATGACAAGATTGTCACATAAAATAACAAATTCAAAGCCTTCCAGTCAAAAAAAAAAAAAAA
>BJFM01004763.1:18851-36796 GCA_016586285.1 Arothron firmamentum | reverse complement strand
AAAAAAAAAGGCTCATTGGCCGAACACTGAATATAACAGTAAGCAAGTCACCTTCAACAGCTGCAGGCCTGACAGCATTTCTCAGTTTTAACAAGTCCAAATATCATGGTGAAAACTGAAAAAGCTCAAATGTATTGGTCAGCTGGAGTCCCACTCAGGTGGACAATGATGAACAGACACGTTTGACACTAATGTTTCTCTGCTTTTGCTTGTACATGATGTTGGGTTAGAGGTTGAGTCAGATATGAGGGGACGGGCTCTCCAGAGCTTGACATCTGCGGGGTTCCCGCTGTTCATGGTCGTATGTGTGCAGGCTGTCGATGCGGCTGCGCAGATGTAAAACCCTGCAAACACGCAAGAACACAAGAGAATCAGAGGAGCTCTTCTCAGACTGTAAGAGAGGGAGTGAAATGGGTACCTGTGCTATACGCTCTCCATAGCCTCACTACTGTTGGCCTCCTCCTTCAGAGCTTCTTCTTCGTTGGCGGCTTCCTCGACATGGGCCAGCATATCAGCCATCAGTGCCTCCTCCAGCCTCTTCCTGACACTGTACACCAGCTCCTCCTGTTTCCTACACATGAACACAACAGGGAGCTGTTACAGTTGGTAGTTGCACCTGAATCCAACAGTCACAAAGTCTTTTTTTTTTTAATTTATGAACGCATATGAACCTAGTGCTGGGCGGTATGACCAAATCGCTGCAGTCAACTGCCTTAGAATTACCCATTTTACTGTCACGAGGTATAAATATTGTAGAAAAACACTAATGTCCACACTACGATTAATACAGTCTAGCATGGTCTCACGAGATGTTTTTTTTTTTTTACAAAGACGTGGCTCTCATGATTCTATTGAAGTGAAGGACTCATTATGCATGACAGTTGCAGTCAAAATATGGAAACATTTTTATTTATTTTACAAACAACTTGAAAAACATATTTTGTAAAAATCAACTACACAATGTTAACAACCACTGAACATTAATTTAAGTTAGTCTTGATATTCCAAGACATGTTTACGGCTGAGCTGGTGTGGCAAATTGCTCGTGTTGCCTCCTGCGGCTACAACATTAGCTCTCGACATTTTACAGAGAATGTTGTTTGATCAACGTCGTTTTTTTTTAAAGCCAAAAAACTTCCAAACAACAGACATGCATCCTCAGGTTCTTCTGCGTCATGTTCAACTCTGGAACTTCTGTTTTGGAACTTTCACAGTTCTTTACTGCTCAACACGCCATTGTGCCCTCACATAGTTGTTCATGCAGCATTGGAATGTCCTCGGAACTCGGAAAGCTCTGACTGAATTTGGTCTTTCCAACTCGGATTTTACCAAATTCCGAGGACATTCGAACGCAGCACAGCAAAAGAGTCTCCTGTTAAATGTTGTCCGGCGGCATGGTGCTACATTCTGCAGCGCGGCGATCCAAACGATGTGTGTACGCTGCATACTCACTGGTACTGCGGTATCCGAAAAATTCATATCATGAGAAAAATAAATACCAGTATTTGGTATGAACCAGTGTACCACTCAGCACTATATGAGCCCAGGATTTGCCAAATCATAAACAGGAATACTGACTCTCTAGCCACAGTATTGTAATGCTGTGCTCTGTGAGTGCCCACCTGATGTCCTCGTCTGTGACGATGAAGGCCTTGCACAGAGGCTGGGCCGTGTTGAGCCACACACCAGGGTTCTTCTCCACAGCCGCAGACAGCTGACCGGTTATCGGAGCCGCGCTGGTGTGCAGAGCGCTCGCAATCGCCGACAGGAGAGTCTTATCCGTGCAGCCCGGACCGACACCTGAAGGACACAATCAACAAAGAAATTATGAGGAGGAAAACCAAACGGTCCAAACAATTCATTCCATTTTTATCGATTATGTGCAACAGATCAGTGTTAAACACCCTGAAGGCCTTTTGGCAGCTCCATTGTTTTCACCAGCTCCTCGGCGATGTCATAGGCATTCAGACCGCTGAGCTTCTTCTCCCAAAATAGCTGCAGAAGGAAACATTTTCTATCAGCTTCAAGAGCTTTATCAAAAATGCAACTATATGCTGCTGGTCTACAAACACAAAGTCCAGTTTGCTCAGTTCTGGATATGTTGAAAGTGTTAGATGATGATATAATGACGTGTGACAGTTTCGTTAGTGGATGTAAACTGACCTGTCTGGGTTGGTCGACGGCTTTCTGAGGGTCTGACTTCACTTTGTTGTTGGGGTGGTTCGTGACCTTTGTGACGGGCTGTTTAAAGATGGAGGCTGTCTGCCTGACAGGCAACGATGTGTTCAAGTCAGGTTTGCCCTAAAACATTTCAAAAACAAACAACATTATAGGTCTTTGGGCCATGAAAGTTTTATTCTAAACATCCTTTTTAATACATATTTACTGTGTGCGGAGGTCAGCAGCAGGTTTGCCTCACCTTGTTCTGGTTGTTGTTGTCATACCGCAGTCTCTGACGATTCTTGTTCAGTTTGCTCATGAGCATCTTCCCCGTGCGGAAGTCGAAGGAGCTGAGGTCCATCTGGTTACCAAGGTAACGTGCCAGCTGGGGCTTGCTTCGAAACTTCTTTCCAGATGGACTGACAAGTAGGCAGAGGCGAGAAACCGTATTATTGTTATTGCCTCATAAAAAAGGAATAAAACACCCAGAGGTAAAGACACGGGACCAAAACAAACACGCACACACACCAGACAAACACAAACCAGGACCACAACATGCAACAAGTCAGAAGCAAAGAGAAGCAGTGCACATTCAAATAGATAATGACACTAAAAATCACATCGTGAAATGGATGCAATATTTGATGGATGCTCCACTTTACCCCTGGTTTCTACGACAGGCTGCACACATTTCACACACCGAGGACATAGATGACTTGTAAACCCTCAGCTAAACCCCTGGAGAGGACAGTGATCACGATGTAAACATGGCAATGCTAACAATTCACCAGATGAATCGTTGCAACCCCACGTGTGGGAGCAACAATATGTTTGAGCCTGAGCGATGAGCAACAAAAGGAAGAACCGTGGGCGGATACGTGCCAGTAACTCATGCAAATGTCTGATCTAGCACACAGCACAGTAACAGCGGTATGATGGTACAGTTAGCCTACCACAGACTATACAACCGACCCGCCTCCCCCCTCTCTTGCCTCTGTTCCTCATCTTGCTCTTCTGCTCTGCTAAATAAAACACAAGTCTTGCGTTGATGCACTTCAACAGGACATAAAATATCATTGGCTGAGGGCAAATCAGAGTTTTATTCATCGCAGGCCGCGTCAAGCGTGAGCCGCTGCTGCTACTAGCCTGCGCGGCGGGACAGACTCCTGATCCCAACACTGGTGAGTGCAGCTGGCCTGGCTGGCTCCCAAACTTTACAGCGTTCTCCCGTCCTCCTCATCTCACTCCTTTATGTTTCGGTGTCTTGTGCATCTACTAGTTATTACAAGCCCCCGCGTGTTAAGTACCTAAAATAATAGACATCGCTTTTTCCAGCTGACAAACCCGACTTTCTGGTCACTTCTTCCATTTTCCAGCCCTTGGGGAGAGCAGTGCAATCCCACCTTTTCTTCTCCATTTCCCACGCAAGTAAACTTTTTAAATCCGTTAAAAATAGGTAACTATATTAAAATGTAGAGGTTTTGATGAACTCTAAACCCGGCGCGCCTTACGCTTTTGTTCCGACCATATTACTACATGCGGGCTCGCTAACGAGGTCTCTCTGCTAATAACGTCTCTTTGTCGTTTCGCAGATCGTTCCGCCGCGGACCTGAGCCACATCACTACCTGCCTGCCTACGCCAGGGGCACGAGGGCTACATCCGCAAGGATAACGCGAGACGACGTACGTTCACCGCAAGGCAGCGAGGACAGGACAGGAAGTGAACATTATCGAACATCACAATAAAAGCACAGATTTGTTTGGGGAATTCAAATTGTTCAAAGTGTTTCAGTTAACGCCCATCCCAAACCTTGACATAAAAAAGATAAATGAAAAGTTGGTTCACAAACGCATTAAAAATTTAATTTACAGTGGCACTATCTGTTGTGAATATTTATCTGTTCTGTATAATTATTTTAGCAGGAAAGCTGAAAGTAGGAAACAAAAATTTTATCGAGCTTTCATGCAACGTTTAAGCAATCTGAAAGGGGTAATATTAATGCTTAATTAGTTATGGTTTGTTGTTGTTGTTTCAAAATGTGAGCATGTTAATGATACAAAATAATAATAAAATAAGGTAATTTGCTCAGTAGTCTGAAATATCAAACCGGAAATTGTGTTTTATCTCGTCTCTCCATTGATGCCGCTGACCGGGACTACATCAGTATTAACCTAGGGGAAACATAAATCATACTACTGCCACAAATAGAGCGTTAACCACATTCACACAGAGCATAGTGGCAACAAATAAAGTAAGAATATTCAGCTTTACAAAAGAAAATAAAGAAGGGACATTAATTAACATTTTTTTTCTGTAACACGAACGCAACTTTACCGTAAACTAGCTCCCTGAAATTAAGCTGTTTAAACACAATGTCCATCATTCAGACCTGCAGCCGGCTTTAAATGACCGGACATAGTAAACGTTACTAAATCGACGCTGATGTTTTTACGTAGATGTGATGTTGATATGAGTTCTTATGTAACAATAACGCAAAATAAAAACAATACTTTTTGTGCGTTTAATATTTGCGGTGGAATCGCTCAACGTCACATTGCCTAACAGCGACTACGTGCTTAATTACTGCTCAGCTAGAGCTGCGACATAAAGCTTCATTACAAATTTGATGGAAAATACATTTAAAAAGCCGTAGAACGGAGCTGAAGGCCACGGCGTTGCTTTTGCAAAATGCGGGTCCGCCGAGTGCACTTGCTCATTTTGGAATGGAAACGACACATCGCGCAACAAACGCCTAATAAAAAACACGATTCTTGACGGTCTCTTCACCCTGTGAATGATATACTTACTCGTTTTTATCCATCTTGGACACAATATCAGGTTCTCACCCGCTCGCTGTGTTAAATCTCTTCTCCCCACTCCTCAGCTGAGTCTCCTCCCCCTTCAATGGGAGAAATGAAGACAATATCAACGCAAATGTCGCTGTCTGTTTGAAACAACCCGCAACAGCATCGCCAAATGCATTCTATATACAGTAGCAATTGTGTTGTCAGAGACGTTTATTTTAATGAAAAAAATATTCTTTACAGTGTGTCACAATACAAGTTAAGCGCTCTCGTCTAGCATCAGGTTTACAGTGAGGGGCTGAAGAAGCCAATCAGGAGGAAAATAATCAATACCATATCAATAACACAATCAGGTTAGACTCATCATCATGTAGGTTTGATACAATGTTGGCATCTTACAGAACAAACACACATCTGAGGTACACTTAAGATTTGTGGTAAATTAAGGATTTATTCATATTAAATAAAATGACATGCAGAACAGTTTGTACATAGTGCATCTTGCAGTCCAAACTCTCCACCAGCCTGCCGACTGCTGAGGCAGTGCATCCTCTCTAACCTCAGAAATCCACCCAGACGCTTGTCCTGTTGGCAGACACACAGCCTGGTCACTGGCAGACATGAACACGGACACCTTAAAGTGAAAATGCATTCTTGAAAATAAAATTACACACACACTGGAGAAAACCTATGTTGAAATTAAACTGATAAGTCAAAATTTACTAGTGATTTCAGACAAGTCCAACTGTTGACCACATGACAACAAAATACATTACAAAAAAAGATTCAACGTAAATAAAAATGTAGCTAATTGTAATTATGAATGCATCTAAAACAGAACATCTTATATTTTTACAGCTGCAATGAGCACTTCAAATTTTTTTAAAGACTGCAGAAGTGTGACAAACATTCCAACAAACTGTCAGGTTAAGTAGGCCACAAAGACAACATTCAATGTGTTTACCCATTTCAGTTGCGACACCTGTCGTGATCTACACCTGTCTGAATCTTATCTCACGTACATGGGTGGGCCTTGAGCTAATGAGCAACCCGAATAACTGTTTATAATAAAGTTCACTCACACACGTTGTGGTTGTGTTACACTCACAATCCTATTCATCCTTAATGAATTTTCCTTTGATGTAGGGCACATAGTCTAGAAATAATCGCCAGTCTGTAAAGTGGACGAGCGCCACTCCTCCAACTGTACCCCAGGCAACCATATTTGGCAACCTAGATGAGTCAAAAAAAAAAAAAAAAGTTCTTATTAAATTATTAAGGAAAGTAATTTTTTAAAAATGTAAGTTTACAAATTAAGAAAACAAAACTATTAAATAGTTAAAGAGCTCAACAAAAAAAAAGGCTTGATTGGAGCTTCTTTTGTACAGTAGACAAACAATACAATAATAAATGAAATGCAATACCAGATCACCCGATAAATAACTGGTTTTCTGGGGGGTAATACTATATGTGCTAAAATCACAATTAAGATTAAAAAATTAAATGACACTTTAAACTGTGTTTGCATTACAGTATGCGGAACATGTAGCAGTAAACGTGTAGGGTATGATGAGCAGAATCATCATTACAGACATTTTTATAGTTTTACTAGCGGAGTTAGGTGTAGCTTTACATTTATCAATAACGAATGTAGACGCAACGTTATCGTGAGGAAGATCATGACAGCTAGCTGAGCTTACTAAGCTAAATCCATAGGAAATGAATGGGCATGCTCGGCTAACATTAGCTCATACTGTAAACGGGTCACTTAGAAGGACACAGTTAGCTTTCCAGTAAATTCTAAGATGACAATGGTTGTTAAATTCATCTTCTGTATAGCTTTTGAATCTAACTTACCATGCTCTCACAACAGCAACGTACTTAGTGCCGACAAATTTATTAAGTATTTTCGTCACCATCCTGACCTTCTTATTCCATGCACAGTTGTTTTTTTTTTTTTTTTTTGTAGCTGGCTGTTAAGGACCCTAGGCTGCCTCTCCTCTTGCCTGATCAAAAATGAGTTGCCTGCAGCGATGGCAGAGGCCACTGAAGGTTACATGGTAATGGCTGTTCAAGCACTTAACCAGAAATAAACCTGCGCTTATCCTGGATTGCACAATATAGTGACTACAATTATTACCGTGCATCACAGCAATTACACATTTTCTGAGTAGTAAACCTTTATTAAAATATATTCTTTGATTTCCCTTTTTAGTGTACACAATATCCAAATATCAGAAATTAGAAAAGGTGTATTAAATTAAAAAAACAAAACAAAAAAAACCTGGCATTCTAGATTCTAATGTTATATCCACAAGAGCCTTCAGCTGTTTGTTTCAGGGTGCAGCAGTCAGTAAATATAACTTAATTCAAGAAAAATGACAAAGTTGTTGGAAGCAAACATTTTATTATTGCTCTCCATAATATCTATACAGCGGGCAGTAATATGTTCCCTTAGTGGTTTGGTTATTTTTTAAATTTTCTTTAAATTTCTGCTGATTAGCAAGTCATTTTTAGAACTGTGTGCAACTTGTTAACTAGTAGGACTTTTACCAGATACCAATTGTACCAAATTAACTTCCCTTGTATATATCCTGTGCTGTAACAATAAGAAGTCAGGCTTTTCCAGATACTTTCATCACACTCAAAGAAGTATGAAAAGGTTTCTAGATGAAATCTATTGGTGAGGACTGATTATACTGAGAACAACGGCAGCAAAGATGTTGCATGCTGTATACAGAATTTTATCATTAGAGGCTCCAGCTTCTATATAAAATAAAATTGTGACAGAAAAAAAGCACATACACTGACAACGTCAATGCATCTCTGCAATATCAAATATCTTAAGCAATATAGGACAGATAGTCATACCATGACCCATGAAGTTAACAGCAGATTGGACAATAATAATCCAGTTGAATAGGTAGAAATAAGGGAATAAAAAAAACTTTACAAGATGTACGCAACATTTATTTATTTAACTAGGTACACTGAAAGAAAAAAAATCTCTTTATACCATTTAAACTTCTTCCTGAAAATTGAAAAAAGCATTAGGAGAAGGGAGGATGGGGAATGCACAAGTACCTCTTTAATCTCCATAAGTGAAATGATATGGTTCACAAAATAAAACTGTTAAATGAAAATACAAGTTCAGGCACTGATAAGGTTATCACTCTCCCATCATGTCTTCGTTAAGTCTTGAGAATGAAAAGGCCACACTATTGATTTGTATAGGTATTTTTCTTCATCTCGTTTTCGTAGAAATTCAACACACAAAATGCTCTAGCTCCCATTTGTGATCACATGTTGGCAAATAAACCATCCATCACAGGATATGACATGGGAATAACATCACAATAACACTGTTTTGTTCTCCGTATTATCCATCACCTTAACAACCAAACACAAATCTGCCTCGAAAAAATAAATGCGCAGAATATGAACAAGTAAGCTGCACACAGAGAGCCACTTGTTTGAGGGCAGACATTAATAAAAAGATGAACTGAAAACTATCATACTGTAAAGAAAACCAGGAACACAAGCTTGAAGTGGTAGACATTTGTATCAAAGCTACATTCAAAAACCAGTTGCATAATAATTACTGTTTGAGACAAGAAAAAAAATAATCCCTTCCCACATTGTCCCCTCAGTGTTTCACAGTAGAAACACTGCAGGACTGTGGTCAAAATGCTGTCCACATACCAGCAAATGGTAGAAAAACAAGAAAAAAAAAAATCATCATAGTAGCTGACAACACGCCTTACATCTAAACCTGAAATAAAGAACACAAAGAATGCTTTCAACATGATCATCTATTGACGCCATCCTCGCCCCGTTTCCATTTTTAAATTTGAATTTCGGAAGATTTTCAGTTAAATGTCAAATATCCCCTTATTCAACTCATCTACAATACACTCTAAACTTCAAACTAATATTGCCATTTATGTAAAAAATCTACAATGTATAGACTAACAAAAATATATATTTTTATATATATTTAATTTTTTAAAAATGAAACAGTAATGTATGAAGTGAATTTACATGTCACACTTCTTGGACAAAATGTGACCATCTTCCTCTGGAGGAAGGCGAGGGGCTGTAGCTCAGTGGGAATGCTCGTTTTGGAAAATCTCCATTACACAAAGGCTTCAGACAACTGCTGACTAATGAGACGGATGCAGTTAAAATGAAAAAGAAAAACAGAAAAAGAAATGTATTAAGGGGGAAATCCTCAGCTCTGGTGTCTGCTGGCATTGTCAGGAAACCATTTCAAGTAAGAGCACTAAGCGGTGCTGATCACTTGGCGAGTGTCTCGAATGGCTTAATACAAGATGTTGAGAGACCTGTTGTGTAGGTCAACACGTCACTTCCAGTCAGAAACCTACACAACTGTGCTTTTGTCTTGTCTACGCGCGCCACGGTACATTAGGCAGTACAAAAACAGAACCTATCAGCTGGAAGTACTGGACTGTTCAATATGTGGTCAACAAATACTGTAGTAAGAACAGTTTTCTTGCTGACAGACTACTATTTGGATGATTCATAATTTCTAGGCCAAAAAGTCCAAGTCTTCAAATGCTTTGGGGGAGGAGTCAGAAGGTTCTCTGGGTCAAGCTTACCGGTTTTCTTATTCTGCTAGTGGACAGTCAGAAGCTTGACCTTTTCACCGCCTTCCCCTACAGCTGCTTGTAAGACAGAGGAAAGGTCAATGAATTTGGACAATTCAACTCTGGGTTACTTTACAGAATTTAGACAATTCCACTTCAACTCTGGGTTTGGTTACATAACATATGTAAGACTGTACCATCACGCTGGGAATGACATACATTAAAAATAATTGCTCATACACATAAGCAATCCCTCACAATAAATGTTCCTCACATGAAAAGCAATTTGCTTAAATGTCAAATAGAAAACATGAAACAATCAGGCACAAATCATTGATTCAATTTGTGTTTGTTTAGGTCTCCCTTCATGCGCAAGAGCACCTCTTGGCAGTGTGTGAAGTCCCAATCTGTGGCAGGACACAAAAAAGTACTCTGGTGTTCCGACATCTTGTGGAAACCCATAAAGAAAGTCAATGTACATGTATAAAACAAAGCAAAAAACAAAAAAGTTCTTCACATTTGAGCTTGTAGTCATGGTTGGGAGTGTGACAAACAGGCCGAGTCAGTTTTGGCAGTATGCATGTGTGTGAATGTGCATTTTGAAACTTGAACGGACAACACACACGCGCACACACACACACGTGCGCACACACAGACACACAGACACACACACACAGACACACACACACACACACACACACACACACACACACACACACTGAGAATAATGAGTGGAAGAAATCAGGTAAGGCCACATCCTCTGACGGCCGAGAAAACACCATCAGACCTGAAAAAATATAAAAAAAATAAAAATAAAAAAAAACATTTTAGTATGCAAAAAGCGTGAGAATAACCTAGGTATTTTCAATCCTCCAGTCCATATTAACAGGAAATTACTGTTGTTGCAAAAAGCATGGTCTGCACACACCGTTTACAGTTACAAGACCATAACTATGGCCACATGAAGTAGCTTTGACTTTAAAACAATGAATTCACCGCTCATTTTCTGGCAGGAAATTAAATGCCACAGCAAGTAAAAGAGAAATACAGCAACCTGTGAGCAGCCAATCACAATCCTGTAGACCAATTATGGTGCCAACCACAACACTTTCATATGACTTGACTAGAACCGATTGTATGTATGCAATTTTTTTTTTTTTACAATGACCTCAGATCTTTAAAACTTACCTGGTGTTACATGTGGCTAACTGGGTTGTGGCCATCACCTCCCATACTAGGATGGCCTCCTGAGAGCTGCATGGGTGCTTCACCAACCACACCAGACACTTTCTCCTCTTCACGGCGTTTTAAACATGCCGCCTTGGGATTGAGGTTGCGTTCTAAAAGAGAAAAGGTCCATTAATATAAAACTAAAAACTTAATGCCTGATGTATTTCCAGGCATGGGTGTGCTGCTGAGGGACCAACCTCTGACTTGTTGTTCTAAACTGAGGATGACATTGACAGCTTGGTGCAGGATGACAAGTTTGGTCTGAGGTTTGTCATGGTTGAGGTGCAGCTGGCACATCCTTCCAAGCTCCTTGAATGCCTCGTTGATGTCCCGTACTCTAAGACGCTCGCGGGCATTGTTGGCCACTCGTCGTTCCTTCTCACGCTCCATCTTGACCTCAGGGGGAAGGTCCTCGTCATCTTCCAACGGACTAATTACAGATGGAGATAAAGTGTTAAAGTCACAGACAGCAAAAATAATCCAATAAATTTTCATAAATATGCCAGAACATTTTTATAATCTCATGTTAACTTGTAGCATTTAGCTCCTTTTTAAATAAACTTCAGTGAACAGGATGAACATCTGTGCTGTATGGATGCACTACAACAGGACATGTGAGAAAATATAAGATCAACATGTATGTTGCAACAACAATATCCAAGAAGATGCATATCCCACAAGTTGTATCTTGTGCCTGCACCTCTTTTCATTATTATTTTAAGGTCCGATTCTGTGTGGGATGTGATTTCCACCTTGACTGTCTTGTTCACAGTATGGTTTCTCATTGACATGTAAAAGTGGGAAACTGGTAATTGTGTAGCGTAAGAATTTTAGTGAGATTGATCTGTGAAACGACATTTTTTTAACACCAGCATAATGAACATCTGCTTTCAGTAATTCCTGCCAAGAGCCCATATAGCATAAGAAATTGACCCCCTATTGGAGAAACTTACTCATCTTTCTGGTCTGAAAGGCTAGAGAGCATCTGGAGGGTCAACGCCTCCTTTCTGAAAACGTGAGATGAAGGGAAGGGGGGATTTCAACAGTGTTAAATTGCTAACATAGTCTGGGTAATTGGTGGGATAGGGATACACTTGCAGTATTTTCATTCCCCCCCAATTGGGCTCTTTTACATCCTCATGATTGATAATTGTCAGGAACATCTGATCCTCTTTAAAAAATAATTAAAAAAAAAAACATCTACGAAAACTCAAATTATTTTTGCATTTCAAAATCTAAGAAAAGACAACACCCTACCTCGCACGATTGCGTGCTACCTTGTGGTCCTTCTCATCATCTGTCTTGTCAGATAAGTTATCGTCATCCTCTTTTTCTTCTCTTTTGATGTCTGAGCTGCTAGAGGAGTGTGTGGAGCGAGCAATACCACCCGGAAGACCTAATAACACACACACATGAATGTCAGGATTAGGTAAACTTACCAAAAGGTTGAAAAAGAGAGCATATCGGAGAAAAAACAGGTATAACCAAACAGAATGATGGCAGCTTTAAGAATACCACAACTTCAATTTCTAGAATTGTGCAGATGACATGCAAATATGTACAAATTAAAGGGCATATTCAGATTTAACTTGACTTACTGGTAAAGCCTTCTGGTTGGCCAACTGATGGCGCGGGTCCAGATGCATGATGGCCGTGCAGTAGAGTGCTGCTGGGAGGAAGACCTGCAGCCTCCTCATGTTTTTCTCCCTGATGGGTAAGAACCATGACATAGTTGTCACAAGAATAGAACTGTCAAAACATAATCATACAGTTACTTATGTTAGGTGTTCCGTTTGTCAACAGATCTGAGCAAGTTTGCTTACTGCAGACAAAATGTTACAATTAAGCACTTGCAATTCTCTTTATGATCAAGCCATGCTAGAAGGGATTCAATTACTTGTTTCAGTCCTTGGAAAAACAAACTTAGCAATATTTCTGGGCTATTAACACAGGTCATCTTGTTTGATTTGCTGTGCAGTATAAGACCGACAGTTCTTTGGCAGTGGAAAATAGAAGAAATGGGAATGTAGAACTGATTTTTACTTTGACAACATAAAAAATTCAATAGAAAGCGAAGTTAAAGGTGACCCACCATAGCAGGATGCCGGTTGCTGAGGGCAAGGCTAGCATTGGGAAAAGCTGGAGAGAGACCGCCGAGACCCCCATTGTGTACTGAAGGCAACAAGTTGTCAGGGTGTGGACCCTCTAGGCCAGGACCCTGGCCGACAGCATGACTTCGCAGAACATGGATGGCCTCCTCCAGACGGTCCTCCATTTTACTCTGCTATATAAATAAAGAAGAGTGTATTAAATCAACCCACCAGCAATTTACTGAACAATGTACCTGGCTAATTCAATAACAGATATACTACTACTGAGAATTTTATTTTTTATTTCTTAAAAATCCTACCAGTGCATGTGGTTGTCCTTCATAGTTGGGTGTCGTTGGTCTTTGCCATTGAGACTGGGCTCCTACAGGGAGAAATATTAGAAAACTCAAACTGATAATTCTTCATTTCACACCAGATGGAGCTATAATCACACTTCTGAACAAAATCACACACACACACACACACACACACACACACACACACACACACACACACACACACACACACACACACACACACACACACACACACACACACACACACACAGAGTGAAACATTTATCAACGAAATTAACCAGTTAGCTTTGGTAATAAAATACAAAGGTTATGCAACATGTCAAGTTGACAGATTTTCATTTATTTAATTGCTGTTTATGTTGACAAAAGTTGTTGCACATTTTATTTTCTTAACATAGCATGTTGATTGTATGTGAATTCATTCCAACAAAAAAACTTGTATTGTCTGCGTATAGTATACCTGCAATAGTGTGAGGAGATCCAGGAGTAGATGGAGCTGAGGAAAAGTTATTACTGTTGTGGTCCGATGGGTAAATCTGCGGAGAAATATTAATAAGAGCAATCTAGAAATGACAGCAAACTGAAAAAACAAAACTGTCACAGTGTTATCAACCAGGTTCTACTGGCAAAGTTTGTTATTAAAATATGAAGTAAATAGTGATTGATCATTAAATTTAGCATCTTTAGGTGATTTTCATTTTCTGTCAAATTTGTGCTGCAAACAGATTTTCGAATAAAATTATTATGAGGTTCTTTAAGCACTGTTTTGTTCTTGGGTATATTTTACATTACTCATTTGTTCTGGATCACACTACAAAAAATGCCAAACCACCAATTATACCAAAGTCAAAATTAGTCACAGTATGCATGAGATTTTCTTTTTTTCTTACATTCAAACACAGAAAAACAAAGGAACTCACAGATGCGAGAGCCTTTCCAATTTCATCTCCTGAACTTCCAGCAGTTGTGCCTCGGTTAGCTGCATAGACAAAGACCATAATTATTCCAATAACCCATTAGGTAAACAGAACTGGTATGTTATGTCTTTCTCAGGCATCCTACCCATGATGCCTTCTCCATTGATGGTGGATGTGTGATTGTATGTAGTGGGGGCTGAGTGGAATCCATTCACTTCACTGCCATGAAGAGGATAATTCTGTTGGGACAGAGGTGGGACAATCTTACAAACTTTATCTCATCATAAACACGTTTGACTGAGGATTAGATGCTGAATATCCATAATAATATTGTTGAAATAAAGGTGGTACAGTATTTCCTACACACCATCCTGTCCTGGGGGTTAATAGCAGAGAAGGAGCCAGCCTGCCCGATGTGTGGAGAGTGTCCCAGCATGGCAGAGTAGCCAGAAGATGACCAGGGGTCTTCTGAGGAAAGTGGAGATATATGCAAAATTTTAATATACTTTCCCCAACAGAACACCACAAATTCACTGATGAGTAGAATTCATACCTTGCATATAAAAAGAGCCTGGGTAAACAGCTCCTGGTTTTGCACTAGGGTAGCCTCCATTGTCTCTGGCGTAGTCGTCACCTGATGTGGAGGCATATACCTGGGGAAATATGTTCAGTTAAACAGGTTTTCTTTGACTGTTTAATTAAAGATTTAAAATTTAACAACAAAAACATATAACAACATAAATCAACATTATCTTGAATTTAAAAAAGAAAATCCTTCTTAAACAAACTAGCTCTACATGGCCACAAGATGGCAAGAGGGAGTCTGCTGGCTGTGGAAAGAGGCTCACTGCCCATAGAGGACAACACAGCGGCCATACCATGCTGGGCACAGTGACGGCATGAATCCCGCAGCACAGCGAGCACTTCCTCTATCGGTCCAGGCCCCAGTGACATCGCAGTAACTGGCCTACAGCCCCTCCCTCGTACATAGTAAGGATCTACTCACACACATACCATGGAATTAGAGAGTCAACACACCCACACACCAATGAACAGTCAACTCGCAACAACCAGCACTGTCAGTTCTACACAGCATCAACCTAGGTCTGTACTGATGAAAATGTGAAAAGAATAACTGTTTTCATTTTTTTTGTAATGGACACGTTCACATCCTTACTACCTGTTAAGAACAAAATGGATGCCAGGTTTACAGGGTGACACAGATCCCAACTCCAGAACTATAGAATGGCATGAGAAGCCCACAACATCATTTGCAGAACTCAGTTTTTTCCTCTTCTCATCAGGAGTACGTGGCTGACACGCGAAGACAGAAAAGAGCATGGGAGCTATGCTGCAAAGAATGCTAATCCAGAGAAGGGATTTTTTTTCTGTAATTTGATTTAACAGGGAGAAGTGGAAAGGGAATGGAGAGATGCACTTCTAATTACAGAGCCATCTGCCTGTTCCTGGACCACATCCAACTCCACAGGCAGCTGGGTTAAGGAGAGGGAGTAAAGAGAGGGAGAGAGATGGGGGCTGGGATCCAGTGAGAGACGGAGAGAAGAGAAAATGAGGGAGAATGGAGAGGAAGAGAGAAAGAAATTACAGTGGGTAAGGGGTAGAGATGGGGCAAGGGGGAAGACTGAAGGGGGAAAAATGGAAGCCCTGATGATTTATGAAATGGGTAGAGAGATAAGGGCTGTTGGGGGGACCAGAGAAGGTAATCTAAATGACTTAAACAAAGCTTGATATGGCCAAGGGAGTATGAAAGAAACAGGGGATTTAAAATGATCATGGTTAATTCAGGGGAAAACATGATGGAGATGGCTTCATTTAACAATAGGCTTTGAGTTGTTCTTTCACAGGGAACAATGTCGTGTGAATCCTGCTGCTCTAGATGGGAACAGAAATCTACACAATGGCTGCTGCTGCTGGATAATTGTATTCTCTGGAAGAAAGGAGATTTCTAGTGAAATTCTTAACTAACAGGGGTTTAATGTAATTCAGATTATGACCGTGTAAAGGCCTCTATACCAAAAAAAAAAATTAAAAAATGGTTTGTTGTGATAGGTGGAAAGTAGATAAAGATTAACAAGAGACAACCTCAAACTACTTTATCCACAGAGGTTTACACCATTTTCACCGTATAACTATAGGGGGCAGAAGTGTTGATCACACCAATGAGCTGCTGATTTTATTGAAAAATCACAGCATTAAAGAAATCTGAGGTATAACAAAGCGCAAAAAAAAGAGAAACCAGCCCTTAGCAGGGTTGGGTTTCTGGGCTGAAATGTGTTTATTGATGTAGCCAAGCTAGGCAAGCACTGACATTGCAAACTGTCTTTGTCCATGTGAATTGTTTGATGTCATGCTGTGCAAAAAGATTTAGGACAAGGACCTTCTGGGTTACCGATGTCACTGAGATGGAGAATAAGTGGCCTTTGTACTGTTGCTATTATTTGTCCATTTACTGATTTACAGCAATGCAATTATGGCCACAAAAAGCAGCTAAGGGGGAAAAAGTTACATTGAAGGGGTGGGGAAGAGAAGCAGTGGAGGGAGGAAAAGACCAGAGGATCATCATCATCAGCAGTCATTAATCTGGGCTCAGACACGGGGCTAAGAGGCCTCGCGAGTGCTGTGCCTCACAAGTGGGTCACTCACAGGAGGAGGCCCACCCAGGCCATCATGTGGCAAAGCGCATACAGAGGGTTGGGTACTCGTGGGGGAGGGGTACATGTAGAGACACAACTCATCATTCATGTTCAGACCGCAGTTATCACTCACACAGTGGGACATGATGAGGTTTGGAAGATAAAATAAAGGAAGATTTGAGTGTTCGTCCCTAAGCTTCCATAACATCTCAGTGCTGACGTACTTGAAGACACTGATAATTTGCCAGCTGACTTAATCAACACCCACAGGTAACTGACAGTATCAGAATAATTTCTGAATCTCCACAATCAATATGATATCAAGAAATGAGTAGCCGCATGCATGCACGCGCGCACACACACACACACAGTCTATGTCATTCTGACTGTTTTACACTGGCACTATGTTAACCAGATGAATAAATGCAACACACTACATTTAGCTTCACCTTTAACAACTCAATTTTTAGAGTACAACAGAACACAACACTACTGATGCTTGACTTCATTCACTGCTAGATTACACATCCACGGTTCTGTGATCTAAACCAAGTGAGCTAGAAACTATCCCCCTGAATTTACTTAAAACAAGCAAAAACAAAGTAAGCACAGTCCATTGTAGAAAAACTTTTCTATTATGACTTCTGCAACATTTACAAGAGAATAATATGTGTATGGAGTTGCTAAGTGGATAATGGAATTTAAAAGTGTCATATATTCTAACCATGAAGCTGTTGAGAAACATAGAATTTCATGTATCAGTATTCAATAAATATTGTGTTTTCAGGTATGTGAAAACACAATATCATCACCTTCATCATCCAGATCCAGATTATGCTACATGTCTGCTCTAACACAAGATATATTAACTCAAAAATGTTTGTTACCAGACTTTACAAGGTACCCAAAAACCCGAAAAATCTGCTCATGTACATGCCAACCAGACTTTGACCATCACTCAAAACTACTTCAGTGTAGAGACTTCACAGTGATGATGTTTGTCGGGGCCCAAGTTGCCCGACTGTCAGTTCACTCACAGAGTTTGACAGAGCAGAAGGTCTTTCCTGGCGTTTGTCACAGAACTGCTGGAGCAGAGCTGCAAGAGCAGTGCTCGTGATTGTGTGTGTGTGTGTGTGTGTGTGTGTGTGTGTGTGTGTGTGTGTGT
>BJFM01004760.1:5082-49341 GCA_016586285.1 Arothron firmamentum | reverse complement strand
TTTTTTTTTTTGGGCTTCTCCATGTCTGTCTCCTCTTCGTCTCTTCACCTTTTTGGGGCTCTTTTGTTCATTTGTTTTTCAGGCCAAATTTTTTTCTCTAATTATTTTTCATTTTCCAATAAGAGTGATCAGAGCTGTGTTGGGAATTGTTTTTCTTTAATTCATTCAAGTACTGCATCTGTAAAAGACCATACTCCAAATTATTAAAATTTTTGTGGATTTTTGAACCGCTAGATTAGTTTTATTTGGCCAGACGAAATTGGTTGACACTAGTTCGAAGGCTATCAAGGGCAAGACCGCTGCTGAACTACCATATCCTCATCCATATCCTTGGGACAGAGCTGGATTGGCCAGAATTCCAAAGACGCCCTCGTCCTCTGCGACTTGAAGCGTGCAGAGAGAGCTGGGAAACTGAGTCCAAAGGCCTACAGTGGAAGGCCGGACTCAAAAGGAACGGAGTTGCCTGTTCAAAATAGGACCAAAAAATTCAGTTGGTCTCCAGGTCATAACTGGTGTCTCATATGTGATTAAATCCAAATTTGATAATAGGATTATGTTTAACTAGAATAGATTATTCACTGACTTACTCACTGGTACACCCCAAGGATAAGACACCAAGACATAAAGTAATGTTGTCTATGCAGTACAGTGCCAGGAGGAATGTCAGGAATTGTACGTTGGAGAAACCAAACAGCCCATCCATAGACGAATGGCACAACACAGACGGGCAGCCTCTTCAGGACAGGACTCAGCAGTACACTTACACCTGAAAGAAAGCGGACACTCCTTTGAGGACAGCCAAGTGCGTTTACTGGCCAGAGAAGATCGCTGGTTTGAGAGGGGTGTCAAGGAAGCCATCCACGTCAAGTTGGAAAAAGCCTTCCTTAAACAGAGGTGGTGGGCTCAGACACTTTCTCTCACCCACATACAACGCAGTCCTCTACTCCTTCCGCCAACAATCCAAAGGTTTACACAGTTTCACGACACCTGGTGACTCATTGCCATGTCACCTGGATGACCTGGATGAATGAGAACCTTCAGACATCTGACTTTCTCACCTCCATACTCCAATGAATGTTTATAATATCACAATTACCGTTAAATTCCGCACACATATAATTTTCACTATAATTCACTATAATCATTTATTTGTGTCTTAATAAATTGTCATTTATCGTCAATGTTTTCTGTTTGTTGATTGGGAAATGAGACACAAATATCACTGCTTTAGAATCTGATGCTTTTAGTAGAGGTTTGATTACATTTTCTTACATAAAATTTTGTATTTTGTTTGTTTTTCTTCCATTAGGAGTTGGTGCCCCTTTATCTTATGAGTGCATCCTGATAATTAAGAACATCATTTATTATTTCAGAAATTCTTACAAGATATGAGCTTCACGCTACAATCCTGACAGCAATGAGTTGCAGTAGTCCAGTCTAGAGGTAACGAAGTTTTTCCACATCACTCTGAGACACGATGTTCCTGATCTTGGCAATGTTACGGACGTAAAGAAGGCGGTCCTTGAAACCTGTTTGATATGAGGTAGAAATTACATGTCCTGGTTGAAGACAACTCCCAGGGTCCTTGCAGTTGGAATGGTTGAGTCTGCTCTCAGGGCAGGCAGAGCTTATCCAGCACCACACAGAGCTTATGTAAATGGATAAGTTGCCATTTCCACCACAAGACCCTCTATCAACAGTCTCTCACCACAATGACGCCAGACAGAGGCAAGCTGTGCCACTGTGTGTGTGTGTGTGTGTGTGTGTGTGTGTGTGTGTGTGTGAGAGAGAGAGAGAGAGAGAGAGAGAGAGAGTGTCTGTGTCTGTGTGGGCCTGTATCTGCCTAGTAACTATTAACAGGCTGTGTAATCGTCAGACCTTCTCACTGTTGCACACGTTATCACACATAAAATATATTGCTGCAAATTGTATGCATCTGTTGTTATGGCAGCATTGTCACTTTTAGCGGTTCACATGTATAAGTCATGATAATAAAAAACATTTTGTCCTCCCACAAGCATTGTTACATCTAATCGCTTACACCAGCACAAATAATGCACATACCATTGCACCTATAAATACACACCAAATACACAGACAACAGAATCGGGGACGAGTAAGGATACTCAACACCTAGATGATTTTGCATGTTTTCTATACATTTTTTGAACCAGACTTTATCACTAAGCAGAAAATACCATCCTTTCAGTCTGTGTGAACATAATTTTCCTGCTTTGAATATCACCTCTTCCCATTCTGTTTAAAAAAAAAAAAAGCGACACAATCTTTCCCACAGATGATAATGAACTTCAACTTTGGTTTCAACTCAACAGTTCAAACCAAAACACTTGGTGAAAAACAGAACTATAAATTTGTAAATGTGTAAATTTGCAAACTTATTTAGGTTATAGGGACATTCTCAAGCATGGTGTGCTGTCTTATTTATGTTACTGAGGTCTTACACATTTTATCATTTTGTTGTAAAATATGGAATGTCTAAAAATAATTATAAAAATATATTAATGCAACATGTATGTTATGGTAAAGCATTTTTAGACAAACTTGACTAAGTCTCTGCATGTTTCAAAAGTCAAGACAACGTTAAGAGAAGAAAAGTCAATTGTTTGGCTAATTTTTTGGCAATGTCAATCATACGTCTCGAGAAGAAAACAGGTTCTGTGTCCCAGAGAGTTTTGGGGCAAAATGTGTGTATCGATCTGAGAACGAATCATAAAACCCTGGTGAAGCTGCTGGCTGAAACTGGTAAGATGATGCCATTATTGATGATGAATGGAATCCAGTGCATGCACTAAGAGGCCACTCAGTGAGGAAGAATCCTTTACTCCACAAGCAACAACAACAACAACAAAAAAAGCCATATTACATTTTGCAAATGTACACTGGGACAAACATCTTTTTGGACACATGCCCTGTGGTCTAATGAAGCTAAAATTGAACCATTTGACCATTAGAAGAAGAAGGAAGCCTAAGATGGTGTCCTCGGGCAGCAGTGAAGTATGGGGGTGGCAGCCTCATGTAGTGGGGCTATAGCTGCAGGAGGGACTCTTGCAATTCACAAAATAAATCATATCATGACAAAACACTATGTGGAAACCTTGAAGCACATCTGTCAGGAGCAATGGTCAAAAACTGCAGCAAACCTTTATCATAAGCTTGTGGAAGGGTATCCGAGATGTATAACTACTCACACAAACATCACAGCCCTACCCACAAAGTGTTTGTTTTCCTACTCGGCATGGCTTGTAGCAGGCTAAGGGTGTGTGACGTTATCCAAATAAGGCAGGGTTATGTGCTGGAACTTGTTAGGTCAGGACATACAGCTATGTAAAACATCTGACACCACTGCAGTCTGTCTGTCTGTCTATCGATCGATCGATCGATCGATCGATCTATCTATAGGATATCCAAATTCTGCACAGAAAAGAATAGGTCAAACAAAGCAAATCGGTCATCCTGCACATTAAAGAAAATTTCTTTTTTAAAAACAAATATCACATTCCTGTTTACTTTCAACCTGGGAACAGTGGCAGAAATTAGTCCAACCTGGGGACAAAACACTCAGACAGAAGGAGAGCAATGTAGAGGAGTGAGGATTGCACAAATCTCTAAGAGAAAACGAACAATCACTACACAAAGGCATTACTCAGCACAGGAGGACTTTGACACAGGTCAGGTCTCAGCAGGTCAAGGACAAGGGCCACTCATTCTCAGACAAGAATGTTCAGATGTTGCTTAGAGAAAACAGATGATTTTAAAGAGAAGTCAAACATTTCTGAATAGAGGGGGTCAGGCTCAACTTTTTAGCCACTGAAAACACCAAGGGGTATCTATATCACAATTTGCCAAATAGAACTGAACTTCTTGGATGAGAGGTGAAATGTCTTAAAACAATAAATAAATAAATAAATAAATAAATAAATAAATAAATAAATAAATAAATAAATAAATAAATAAATAAATAAATAAATAAATAAGCAAAACCAGTCAGCCCTCTTCTTGCTCTATGAATAACCATGACCCAGATGACTGATTCACATCCATGAGAGGTCTTATAAGGCTATTACAGGATAACAGATTGTGTTATGGCATCACAAACATTTATATGTAGTATTATGTTTTGGATTAGCCATGTATTGTGATTTTAAAAGCAAGTCCAGCAAGTGAGCAAGAGGCTATACTTACTGAGTCCAGAATGAATTTTTTCCCCCCCAAACTGGAGTGAATAGGATTGATACTAATTATCTGATTTTTTTCCGCATTCTTTCAAGATTTGGTTACATCTTTACTCCTGTTTTAATATGCATATAAACACAAAATTAAAGCCAGTGCCGGTGCAAAAGTGTACTGATTTTATTTACACTGCATAAGTTACACTTTCCTTCTTATTCTTTCCAAATGTTATAAGAGCCAGTGACCAAATGTATGTAATGTTAGGTAAAGGGTTATTTTAGAGAAGAAAAACAGATGAATAAGTCCCTTCAGTTCGAGACATAGTCAGATATTTTCAGTTTTCGTGTGTTGTCAGAAGCAGCTCCCAATGTAGACAGCAACAACACAATGCATGTTTAATACAAAGAGCTAAAGCAACTGACTTTTTAGAGTGTCTCCTTGTATTGTTTTTAGGTAGGATTTGGGTTTTCATAACTGTGGTAGTTCTTTAAATCAGTAATGTCTTTTCTCTCTAGGTTGGAGTTGCTAAAATGATACCATAAAATGGGAAACAACAGCTGATTTTATGTTATGATCGAGAAGACACAAAGTCAGCAGTGCTCTCGCACAAGCCCAGATTATAGTGGAAAGAAGAATAAGAATATGTTTATTTATCCCACAATGGGGAAATTGTAGCGTTCCAGCAGCAGCATACATTAAGAAATAAATGCTAAAAAGACTTTCTAAAAAAATAAAAATAAAGAATAACAAATATGGCAAACCCTATATACACATATAACATATATTCAAGTACCATGCTGTACATGAATTATGAAACCATATTGCACATAGACAGTTATTGCACATGAAGATTGCACATTGTCTTAAACCTATACTGGATTATGCAGTCTGATGGCTGTGGAGAGGAAAAATCTGCAGTAGCATTTCTTCCTGCACTGATGATGCCTCAGTCTAGTGCTGAAGGAGCTGCCTAGGTCCTCCACAGTGTGGTGCAGCGGGTGGGAGGAGTTACTCCTGACGGATGTCAGCCTGGCTAGCATCCTTATATCTGCCATCTCCTCAATGGAGTCAAGGCTGCAGCCCAGAACAGAGTCAGATCTCTTAACCAGCTTGTTAAGTCTCTTCCCGTCCATGTCTGTGCTGCATCCCTACCAACACACGATGGTATAAAACACTGCTGAGGCCACTACAGTGTCGAATGTCCTGAGAAGAGCCCTGCTCACACCGAAGGACCTCAGTCTCCTCAGTGTGTGCAGGCGACTCTGACCCTTCTTGTACAGGGCATTGGTGTTGTGAGACCAGTCTAGTTTCTTGTTGTTGAACACCCAGGCATTTGAAAGAGTCCATCATCTCAATGTCCGAACCTTGGATGTTCACCGGTGTGTGGGGTGTGGATGTCCTGTGGAAGTCTATCACCACCTCTTTTATTTTACTGGTGTTAAGGAGAAGGTGGTTCCCTTCACACCGTTCCACAAAGTCAGAAACACAGGAAATTTGTTTTTGTGTCCTAGAGTTCTGAGGCTACCTTTCTGCAATGGCTGAGGATCATATGTGGTCAATTTTCCTGTTTAGCCGGTCGTTTTTTTATGTTTTTTTTTTTACTAAGAAAATCGTTATAATGGGATGTGCTTTATTTTCACTAAATTGCTTATATTAGCTATTTTTCAAATTCCATGTCTTATTCACTTCCAGTCGTATTCACTTCGCGCATGCGCATACTGGTCGTCTCCCCGCCCCCACTGTCTGGCTCAACTGTACACAGAGCGAAGGACCTCACGATGAGCCAATCGCGACACATTGTATTATCCGTGACATCATCCGCCACTCCTCTTACTAAAGAAGGAAACAAACATTCATCCAGAAAAGAAGGACACTCGAAGAGGAAAAGAAGCTGAGGCGGGGGGGTGACGAGAGGAGACCTAAACCCACCTAACCTTTCCTGACACGGAGGACAGTGCCGCCGAGACGCCGCTACAGCAAAAAAAAAAAAACCCCAAAAAAAACCCCAAAAACGGACGTTATCAGGCCGTGAACCTGTCGACGTTTTTTTTTTTTTTTTTTTTAATCTGGTCTCAGGACAAAACGACTACTTTTTATTCTTCGTTTGGCGACAAACTCAGATTCCCCACCAGGTGATCATTTTGATTTATCGATTTTCCCTCTTTCTTCATGCCATATATTTTAAATAAACACGGGTTTTCTATATAAACGCTAAATAAAATGGTATCCGTGACGGTGTTAGATCATGGCGACCTTTTAATGCTCGATTTAAAGGTCGCTGATGTATGTGTGATGGTATTATATACGTCTGACTTTTTTGTCATGTGCGTGTTGAAGTTGTCAGTAACCCTGAGAACACTTCCTCCTCCGTGCTGGGAACATCACAAGCCTCGAAACGTGACTTCGTCTGGCTCAGTCGAAAAACAAGGGAGGGAGAAAGCTGCTGCTGCTTTCTGTCGTTTTTTTTTTTTTTTTTAAATTTGCTTTGAGCTGGCGGGTGGGGAGCCAAGTACAGTCAATTTTTTGTCTAAAAAAAGAAAAGAAAAGCAAAATAATAAAGGAGTAAGCAGATAGAACGCGGGGGTTTCTGTCGACAATCTGGACTAATGAACAGCAAACATGTTTGCTTGCTGTACTTGCAGCTGTGGCAAAAACAGGATTGAGACGGTGTTAAGAGCTATCTGGCTGTACGGACACGTTTCTAAAGTGCTTAAGAATCATTATGTAATCGAGGTTGGCGATTTTCAATAGAAATTGTGTTAGAAATAAGTTAAAGTGGGGTTGACTGAACAGGAAACGGAGAGATTGTAGACAAAGGAAGAAAAGAATAAACAAAGGGAAGCCAGGGCACACGGTGAGTCTAGACCGGTTAATTTCACAAACAAGAGTTTTTTTGCAGCCTTGATGGCATCTTATTTGATCTGCTGTGCTGTAGCTTTTAAAGCAAATTATTTACAGCTTAAAACTAATCGGCAAAAATCAGATCCTTTTCTCTCCCGTCCCTCGGTGTGACTCAGTTCTTTTTTTTTTTTAACTAAACAGGACTTGAAATACCAGCTAAAGCAGTCACCAGTAGCAATGGCTGCTTTCTATTTTTCTTATTTTCTTGGTTCTGAGCTCGTTTTTGTGAAATGAAGCTAGTACCAAAGGGTTGTGTAGTTATCCGTGTCCTGTTAGAAGTCCCCCAGTATCAGATGTTATTTTGAAGTAAGGTATGCTTACACTGATGTGACAGTTAAAAAAAGGAAGAGCCCTCGAACAGCTGTGGCAGTCTACTCCTGCAGATGGATAGTCCGATTAAAGCCTGCCAGAAATCAATATAAACGAGACAGTTAAAGAAAAAAAAATGATAGAGCAGAATAGTAAATCTTTTATGACTCACTTTATTTTTGCATTTTTCCGTGGGGTACTAATTCAACCAAGGTATGTTTTAATTTATAGTTTATTAAATTCATTCTTGCCATAATAGGCAAATATGTAATAGTATAGTTTATGTTTGGAAACCAAACAACTGTGGTAGGTAAAATATTTTAACACTCAAAACACTTGTTGTCCGCTGTTCTTTTGTGTCTGAGCATCAACAGTTGGTGTTATTTTGCTTATTTCTCTAATGGTGTTTATCTTGGGTTGAGGAGGCAACTCTCTGCCACGATCCATCATATAATATGGACATCACGATTCAAGCTACAAGCTGCAAGCTTTCTGGGAACAGGTGTTGATGACGCGGCAGTGTAAACATTCATGGGGAAAAAAGGGAGGAGGAATGCTTCCAGGCATAATAGTTCCAATTTGTCTGTTTTGGTGAGGTCAAGCCACCTTGAGTGAACTGTCAGCACATTTTGAACCACCTGCCAGGCTCCCCTGGAACATTGCGGCTGCTTGTCCTGTTTGTGTGCATGACCAGAATAAATATGAGCTTCACACCAACAAAAACAGACAGCTGCCATGTTACAGCACAGAGGTTGTTTACTGGGAAAATTTGTTGGTTACTTGGTTTTAGTTGATCCAAGTATTTGTAAATGGGGCTGAGCAGGATTGGTGAACAAGATGACTCTCTGACTCAACAAAAACACTTTCCTGTCTATTTGTGCATGCATTAATCATTTCCTATCTGATCTCTTGTGCAGTGCTTAGTAAAATACATTCCGGTTGTAGTTTGTTGAAGCAAAGTGTGCCGATGACATCACAGGGTTTGATGTTTTGTTGACGCACCAGCCTCTTTGTCAGCATGTGTGGCAAGAAATGACGCAGGAAGTTTTGAAATGCCTTATGTGGCAAGAGGGAAAACAGGAAGAGTAGTGGTTACTGTTTTACACTGTTGGCTTACTTTGTTCAAATATATTGTCATGTGCATTACAGCAAAAGACATTTATACTAACTGTCAGTCTGCATGTTCCTGATACACCTAAGAATCAAAACGTTTTACGACAATAGTTAATGTCTTCAGTCAATCATAGCTGACAATGATGCATTATATGATATAAAAATAACAAACAAAACATAATAAAACACAGCAGTTCAGCTTCTGCGAAGGTGCTGAAGATTACCGGTAGTTGTTCTCTGATTGTTAGAATATGATTCCTATTGTCTCCAAGAAGTGGAGAAGTTCATATTATTGCAACAGTTTTAACTGTTTGTTGTAATTTACATTAGGAAGTGGAAGACTGCTCTTTTATTCTAATATTCTTTCCCTTTCTGATCTTGCTAGCAATGGCCCAGGAGACAAACCAGAGCCCAGTGCCCATGCTTTGTGCCACTGGTTGTGGTTTCTATGGCAACCCAAGAACAAACGGCATGTGCTCGGTGTGCTATAAAGAACACTTGACACGGCAACAGAGCAGCGACCGCATGAGCCCCCTCAATCCTATAGGTAAGAGATGTAAGAAACGAATTTACCTTGAATTGTATGGTGTAAAAATTTCACAGGCAGTACGTTCACATGACACTTGAAAAAACAAATTATTGCCTTAATTGGACTACAACTGGACAACTGAAGTGCATGTAAAGACGTTCAACTAATATCAGAGTTCTCCTTATCTGACTAAGACCCCCAGATAATGTGATTGAAACTTGATTTTGTCCAGCATGTATACCCGAAACAAAAAACATCCAAGAAAGCTAATTGCAGAAGAAGGACAGCGTCATCTTATCTGCACAAGCATCGTGTACATTGCATACAAAAGGATGAACAAAGCTGTGTGATTATCCATCTTCCTGTTTGAAATGTCGGTCTGCTGCCTGACTCCACATTTTTATTAATTGATGTGATAGATCAACCCGCTTTTTATTGACCCGCTGAAAAGATGGATATTGCCATAGTTGGCATATCATTCTCCTCAACACCCTAGTGTTGAGAAGGATGACATGTTCTCATCAGTTATTTAATTTTCTCCTTTCCATGCAAACTGGGACAAGGACTGAATTCTGACTAAATGCCAAAGTCGAATTTTATACATAGCTTGATTAAGCTGTGTAAAGTAAACATACTGACTATTTCAGAAAACACGTTTACCTTTCCCCATCTTCCCATCCTTGCCTTTTTCTACACTGTTTAATAAAAATTAGCTTCTTCTTCTATTAGAGATTTCAGGGTTACATTGTTGTGCAAAACTTTAAGATCTATGGTCAGACAGGCTGCTATTGCTCTTGCAGTACATCACAATGTCTGTGTAGGTTCTCATTCATCCAAGTCATAGTTATCGAAAGTTAGATCGTAACTGGACTTATTTAGGTTTCCTTGAAGATGTTTCGCCTCCTCTCCAGGAAGCTTCTTCAGTTCTCAGAACTGAAAACGTCTTCAAGGAAACCTAAACAAGTCCAGTTGCACACAGAGCTCTAACTTTGGGGTGCATCACAATGTTTGATTGATTTCACAAAGTTTCAGGCTCTGCTGCTAGTCCTACCTCGGAGGCTACAGCCATCCAGAGACTAGAAGCCAGTCTGGCCAAGGTTGAGACCTCCTCTTTGCCTTCACTAGACATGTCTAGGTCAGTACTGGTCAGTATTTCTTTAAAGTCGACAGTGTGTGAATGGCTGGCGCGATTTACACTTTTACCTCCCTTTTCATTTACCTTTCAGAACTACTCAAGGATCTCTTCCTGTAACTCAGCAAATGACAGAGATGAGCATTTCAAGAAAGGACAAATTAGAACACCTAGAACCTGGTAAAGCACTCACTCATATTAACACATGTAGTGACAGAAGTACATGGGAAGACATTTAGGACACACAGGTGCCAGCTGTCACGCAAACCCTGGTGTCTCAGTATAGCCGCAGTTTATTTTGATACTTTGTTCCATATCTTTAATATAACTGTTGCATTTAGTTTCTGCCTGCAAATAAGTCTAAAAATAGCCTTATGTAAAAAAAGAATGGTGCTTGCTAGAGGCTTTCTCAGTGCTGTGCCCTGCTTTTTGTTAAAAAGTGAGACCAGTTTAATATAAGTCCAGATAAGGACCATACTAAGTTCTGAGTTATTACAATAAGGCATACATTTCTGTATGTTTAAGACTACAAATACATCTAATGTTCTTTTCCTTATATGTTCCTTAATGTTCTTTTCCTTACTTATCACTTCTAGAGTTACTAATTATGACCTGTTTCCTCTTTTTTTAATGTATAGTTGTAAACCAGCCTGCTCCTTCTAGCCCTGCCCCTCTAGCTTCTTCTAGCAGTGAAGATGGAAAGGGTGACACCCCTAAACCCAAAAAAAATAGATGCTTCATGTGTCGCAAAAGGGTGGGCCTTACAGGTGAGCCAGGGGGATGTCCTGGTCACATGTCCTGGTGTTTTTCTCTTCACTCCTAGCTTTGACCATTCATTTTTATGCTTTCAGGGTTTGACTGTCGCTGTGGAAATCTCTTCTGTGGCATCCACCGGTACTCAGACAAGCACAACTGTCCCTATGACTACAAAGCAGATGCTGCTGCCAAGATCCGTAAAGAGAACCCAGTGGTGGTGGCTGACAAGATCCAGAGAATATAGATAGATCTGAGAAAAATGATACAAGTGGCCACAATGATGAAACATGTTTGTCAGAGATTGGAATATGAGTTTGCCTCTTTTGAAATATGTGCTGGAATGAATGGCTAAGTGAGCATTGAAAGATCTTGATTTACAAAATTACAACCATGACAATGATGATGATGATGATGGGGAAGAACAAAAAATAGAAACAATCCTGTCTGAGATGCATGAATGATTTATTCATTCATTTATGGTTTCTTTTTCTTTGTTTTTTCTTTTGAATTAGTTTGTTTCATTCTAATATCTGTGGTGTGTTTTGCAGCCAATCTTTCCTTTTTTTTTCTTTTTTTTTTAAATAATTGATATTGTTTTATTAAAAGCAGCCCAGCTTAGTAGCCCATAATGCGCTGTGTCCCACTCATCCAACCAGGCACTATTTTGTGCCAAATGTAGGCAAAACTTGTCATTAGACCCTGTATTTGGGAGAGATTGGCATGTCTTTAAAATGCTTTCAAACCGCAGTTAATGTCTGATAGTCACTGTTAAGATTTCTTGTGTCCTTTGTGATAAGAGAGAATATCACAAGTCCCCCACCATGCACAAGGTGCTCCCTTTTTCCGAGCTTTACCTACCTCACAGATGCTGTGTTGACCTGTATTGTCTTCCTTTTTATTTTGTTCTTAGCTTTGACAGCACCCGCCTCCCACACTCCCACCCAGCAAAAACTGGACCAACTTTAACCCTCAGTAAGCAGTAACCCTCTGAGCAGCATTTCAGTTTCATGGCTGGGGGTGTCATGCTAGAGAGGAACAAGAGGAACAACTATACGTTTTCACTGAATCTAAGTACCTTTGATGGACCTTTGCGATTAAAACACATGGGAAAGAATAGGGGGAAAGATAAAAATGCAAAAGTTAATCTTCAGATGCAGTGGTGAGTCAGAAATGTTTCCATGGGTTGGGGTAGGGTCTCTGATCTTTTTAGTTTGTTTGAGAGAACTATGTTTTACAAGCTTTTTTTCTCACCGTAGTTATTGTACCGATGTTTGTGCATGTTCACATTAGTGGTATTAGGGTAGGCGATCATGACTTTTAGGATGACACTGCAGGGGTTAGCAGGGTCAGGTCATAGCAAGAAGTTCCACATTCTAATCTCACAGGGAGCCGGGGCCTTGTTGATTTGAAAAGGCCTGCATTTAGGGGAACATAGGTAGCTGATTTTCGATTGAAAGTAAGTGTGTATGATTGTGTTTTTCCTATATGTTGGCAATGAAGTCCCACCTCTCACCCTAATGGCAAGTGGGATAGGCTCCATCACACATTTCCCTGCTAAGGGATAAAGTGTTTGATGATGGATCATGACTTTTCCTCTCGAATGTGTTGACACAACATTCTAGGTGAGCACAGTGGGCATAGTTAAGTTTGAACAAGTGTGTTTGTTTCCCCCAACCCATTTTGTCTGTTTAGCTACCTGGTTTTATCAGCACACATTTACAGAACAACAGGAGCATGCCAGAGCTAGATTTAAGACAAAATATATACGAAGATTTTATGTAACTTCTCATCTGTCTAACAGGTATTGTTCTGTGAGTCTTTAGTTATAGAGATCTGTGAGCACGTGCACATTTCCTGTGAAGTGTGACTCCATGACTGGTTGACACATTAAAGCAATGTGTGTATGTCACCACCTCCCTCTTTGTTCCCTGAAGGGTGTTTGTTTATTTTTGTTTTAAGGACAACTGTGTAATATTTTGAGTTTTTGTTCCTTTCTGATTCTTGGGTATGCAAATTTGTACAAAAAAACAAACAAAAAAATGTGTTGATATTTATGTATTACATATAATCTTGCTATCCAGCATTACAACAGAATAGTATCATGTAAATAAACTTGTACAGAGAGACATTACCCAAATTTGTTGTGTTAACATTTTCAACCACCCTGCTTACTAATTTAACTTCCCTCAATCAAATACTGTTTGAATGTGATGGTGTTTCAATGTGTCTGTATGATTTTTATTATTCCTTTTAAAAAATTTGGAAACACTTTCTTGGAATTCTCAAGGAAAAGGTCATAGATCAAATATCTTTCTTAAAACTTGAAGGCAACACTAACCGGATTGTTGCAGTGTTTTTTTTTTGTTTTTTTGTTTTAAGAAATTAATGGTGTAATCTGGGAGGATGAAAATAGTCATGCTCCAGCTGTCCCCTAAGGTACCTGAACTCTGTAGCACTATAACATGAACACAGTCTTGTCAGCACGCATTTGAAATCTTACTCGTGACTATCATGAATGTCTTGTTCAATTCAATTCAGTTTATTTTTTATAGTGCCTTTTACAAAAAAATAAATGTCTCTGCATGCTTTACAAAGGGAGAAACCCAGAGCCTGAACCCCCAGGTAAGCACACTGGCAGGGAAAAACTCCCTTTTTAACAGGAATAAACCTTGAGCAGGACCAGGCTTACAAGGAGGAGCCATCTTGCTGAAAGCTGGCTGGGTAAAGAAGGAGAAGAGTGAGTCAGGACGGAGAATGAAATAGAGAAAGACAATCAAATATGGAAACATAGCAAATATAATACAGGCACATAGGCAGGTGCTGACAGTGAACACTAGGTTTGTCAGAGGCCGGGATCCGTGCAACATGAGGTTTGGAGACAGGAGATCTGCAGAAAGATACAAAGGGATGGGGGGATGGGGGGGTGGGGGAGACAAAAAACACAAAGACACACACAGACACATTGTTCCCACAGAGTAATAAAATTTGAATCTTGATGCAGTTAAACCCCATTAAGCTTCGTGTAGGCTAATTCAGACCATGTAGCAGTATGTTTGAAACTGTTATTTTTTTTCTTAGTGACAATGTTTTCTCACCTTGCTGTTGAAAGCCCTCAGCCTCGGATCGTTCACTATGGCATCTGGTCAACAGCTCAGCTGTCCAAGCAGCTGTTGTCTCGTTGTCCCGTCTTCCTTTACAGGGTGCTACGCAGATCAGTTGGCTATGTCTACACTAAGATACAAAATTTAAAAAACCTCAATTCAAGGCTTTTACTGCGCTGTCAAAGTAAATACTATTGACTTGATTCATTACGTTCCACATCAACTTTTTCATCAATAATGCTACATGCGCCTACTAAAATACTAATTTCTACACACATCTGTAGAATTAAATGTGACTCTTCATCTGAAGGGTATCGAGTACTCGGTGTATTGTTTCCTACTGGCTACAAAAGATGTTATCTCCAGAGCCATCTGAATATGAAAGCTTTAAGACAAACATTGCATACAAAAAACGAAAGGTTTAGTTCATTCCTTTTCAGTGTTGTAGTCAGTCTAAGTTTGTACAACATTTTTACTTGAAACTTGCAGTTTTTTTCCTGTACATTTTCGTCTTTTTTAATTACATTTGTTTACGGGTCCAATCAATGCAACACGTATCAATGATAAGTTGTAGTATTACATACAATGAATATATTTTGGCATTTATGGCATATATTTCCCATTAATCATTTGAACAGAATTGTTACGCTTTTTGGTGTATGTTTACTTTTATTCATGTTTCATCACTAACCCATTTTCTAGCGGATTTTTGTAAAATCTCCACAGTGGCATCATCATCATCATCATCATCATCATCATCATCATCATCATCATCATTATTATTACTATTATTATTATTATTATTATTATTATTGTTGTTGTTGTTGTTGTTGTTCTTATTATTGTTCTTCTTATTGTTATTATTATTATTATTATTATTTTATTATTATTATTTTTATTATTATTATTGTTGTTGTTGTTGTTGTTGTAAATTTAACATTAATACAACATAAATTACGGAAACGTGTGTGTTAAATAGTTATAGTCCATCTATGTGTTGAGTAATGTAGACACATCGATGGACCTGGTGGTGTGATTACCTTAGTGGCAATCACACCACTAGGGTGCATCTATGATTTTTACTCCAGCTAGTTATGTGCACTTTGACCCCGGAAGCGGAAACGAAGACGACTTATTGTGCGCTCTCCTTAGCGCTGCTTCGTGCGTAGGGCAGACGCATTTTCTTGAATGAACCGCGGACATTTTGTAAACTGATTTTTATGCTACATTTATGCTACAACCAAAATTGTGCTCATGTTCCTGGCATTGCTTTAGAGTGGCGTTAAACATTTGGATGTCTGGAGTCTGGCTCGCTCGTTTACTGTGAGTTAAAATAGGATAAAACTTAAAAGACAATACTCGCACCATGGCGGATGTTACTGCTCGTAGCCTCCAGTACGAGTACAAAGCCGTAAGTATGCATATGAATGAGCCTTTGACAAAAATTGCTGATGATGTGGTGAATCTAGGATCATCAAGGTTGTTCAATTATTTTTGAATTACGTATGTATATTTTCTGTTGCTGCTCCTGATTTAGCTTGCTATTTGTCTAGCTAGCAAATAGCATAGCTGAGACCTCATGCAACGTTGAATAATATTGTCTATGTCCGAAACTTTTAGAACTCAAACTTGGTCTTACAAGCTGATCGATCTCTGATCGACCGAACACGTAGAGATGAACCCACCGGCGAGGTGCTGTCCCTGGTGGGAAAGCTTGAAGGGACCAAGATGGGTGACAAAGCTCAGAGGACCAAACCGCAAAAGCTGGAGGAACGTCGAGACAAGTCAGCACCCTATTCTGAACTGGTTTCATTGCTATACATATACTCGTATACCGTATGCTTGGAGTTGTTTGTGCTCGTTTAATATATTTAAAAATATTTACTCAGAAATTTAATATATCTACTGTACATCGGTATAATATCACACTATGATACAAAAATACAGGTGCAACCAACCATAAAACATCAGACTGAGCAAATAATTCCTATATTCCTTCACACCTGTGTTACTAGAGAAACACGACTGCAACACTCATGTTACTGATATACACTATGTTTGCACAGTTGATATTTTGGGTCTTTATTGTCTTATTTTGTATTATTTAAGTATGTTAATTTTTCAGAAATACTTTTGCTTACAATTTGTATGTATTTGTCTATATTGGCTTAGTATAGTCCATATATACATATTTTCTAGAGTTTGTAGTACATCCATCCATCTATGCACCCACCCACAAGACTGACCACAATTTGTCAACAAATTCTGCCTATTGATTAAATAGCAGCCAAAAGCTTGTATAAAGCAGTTAGATAACTTTATCCCTAGTTATATAAAATGTTACTAAATAAAGCAATAGCCTATTTTAATCAAAACAATAAACTTACAAAGTTTTGAATGATTCTAAATTACAGCGATAACATGAAACTTTTTGAAACACGAATAGTTTATTACTGCATGGTAATTCCCTTGGATTTGTGTTTTTAAAACCATTTTCTTCATTTCATTTAGTATTTTTCTTAATTATTTTTTCCCTGTTTCTTTTTCAGGAGGCGAAAAAGGGATGAAGACAGGCATGATATCAATAAAATGAAGGGCTTTACACTTTTGTCAGAGGGTATTGATGACATGGTAGGCATAGTGTACAAGCCCAAAACTAAGGAGACCAGAGAGACATATGAAGTGCTGCTTAGCTTTATCCATGCGGCTTTAGGAGATCAGGTGAGAAAACTTTTTTATGCTTTTATTTATTAAATGTCCAATATAAAATGATGTGGGTACAAGCAATTTATCAATCTGATTATTAAATGTCTTGACAGCCCCGTGATATTCTGTGTGGAGCAGCTGATGAAGTATTAGCAGTGCTGAAGAATGATAAAATGAGAGATAAGGAAAGACGACGTGAAGTCGAGCAACTTCTTGGTCCAGCTGATGACACACGCTACCACGTGTTGGTTAATTTGGGCAAGAAGATCACAGACTATGGAGGGGACAAAGATTTACAGAATATGGGTTAGTACACCGGAAAAGTTTTGTTTAATATGTCATATGTAAAGATGGTCACAAATGGGTCACAAATCAACAAACCATGTCCTTGTTCAGGCATGTAGAATTTAGAAACTGTAAGAAGTGACACATCACTAACAGGCTCACTCCATTATTATTATTATTTTTTGAATGTTTTGGTGAACTAATTTCCATCCTTGTAGATGACAATATTGATGAAACCTATGGTGTAAATGTCCAGTTTGAGTCTGATGAAGAGGTAAGTTTTCTACTTATTTATTTATTTATTTATTTGGGTGTACAAGCACAAATACAAATATAATTGATTGCCGCCAAAACTACATTGTCAGACACATTTTTTTCCCTTGTCAAAAGGAGGGAGATGAAGACTTGTTTGGAGAAGTCCGTGACAAACACTCAGATGAAGATAGTGAAGGAGAGGAGGCAAATGTGGGCTGCACTCTCACAGCCAACGTAAGTGGAAATATGACTTTTTCAAAAAAATGTAAATTCGTTTTTTTTTTTGTGATTTTGATTTTATTCATCTATCTTTTTGGATTATTGCATTGCAAAAAAAAGTTTATTTCTGCTGGTATAGCTTGGTGTCACAGGTGACGTGATGACTGTGAAGAAGAAAGATCTTCATCCTCGAGACATCGATGCTTTCTGGCTCCAACGTCAGCTCAGTCGTTTCTATGATGATGCCATTGTGTCCCAGAAGAAAGCCGATGAAGTTTTAGAAATTCTGAAGGTGCTTTGTTCATTTTTAATGTAACTGTATATGCTTATCTTATCTATCAAAATACTTAGCTTTATTTATTTATTATTATCTGTCTTTAACAGACAACCAGTGATGATAGAGAATGCGAGAACCAGTTAGTGTTGCTTCTGGGCTTCAACAACTTTGATTTCATCAAAATTCTCCGTCAACACCGTCGCATGAGTGAGTCATTGTGAAAGTGTGCTTATTTATTTATTTATTGTTAGTGTTATGATCCTATTAATCTTTTTTTTTTCTTCTTCTTTTGTCGTACAGTCCAGTATTGTACCATGCTGGCAAGTGCTCAGAGTGAGGCAGAAAAGGAACGTATCATTGGGAAGATGGAGTCTGATCCAGAACTGTCAAAGATTCTTTATCAGCTTCAAGAGACAGAAAAGGAGGATATTATTCGTGTAAGACCTTGTATTTCAAATTCTCAGTAAAGTGAGAAAAAGTGTTGTTTGTTACTCGTGGTACTTTGTGTTTGTAGGAGGAGAGATCTCGCAGGGAGAGAGTGAGGAAATCCCGGGTTGATGACTTGGAGGCGATGGACGTTGATCATGGAGAGGTAAACATCACAAAAACACTGCTGTTAAACATCGCAGAAGAAGAGTAGAGTTTAGTGCAGTGTAGTGAAGGTAAATACGACTGGCAAAAGAGCGGAGCAGAGGCAATTTCCGGCGGAGCTTGACTTTTTTTTTTAAAAATGGCTGAAGTCATACCAAACGGTTACCAACGTCCTCGAAAGTTTGGAAGCATTTTACTTTGCACAACACGAGAAAGTGTGTTATTTGCAACCTGTGCAAACACAAGATGGCATGGCACAGGAGCACCACCACCATGATGCAGCACCTGAAGCGCAAGTATGTTGGAGTCGTTAGTGAGGATGGTGAGGGCTCAAGAGCAAGAGGGCAAGTTAAAAACAGATAATATACTTTTATTCCTCTTTTTAAGTGGAGAAACCACATCAGTCTCTCCTGGCACTGGGCTGTACTCATCCAGCTTGACAATCATGAAAAGTTAGTTGATTAAACCGACATTAGCTCATTAATGACAGCAAGGTATGTAGGCTATAGTTTACCATCAATAATCATTTGTCATTTTATTCAGATCCTGCGCTGTATGAGTGAGGAGGGAGGAAGGACACATTGTGTCTATTCTAAGAAAGAGATGGATAACTCATCTACTGAAGTTTGTTTAATTAGAATAGAATATTTTTTTCTGTTATTTATCATTTATTTGTTGTTCCCAATGTTTTTGACAACTCAGGTTTCTTTTAAACAACACAAAGTCTTTTTTGTGCACTTTACTTTTAAAAGTTAGTTTGAATGTTTTTTGTTTTTTTAAATTATATTATTTATTAAGAGCTATGAAATGAGCAATGTCGCTTTTTATTAATCCATTATTAATGGATTAATAAAAATCGACCAATATAATCGATTATTAAAATAATCCTTAGTTGCAGCCCTAACAAGCTTATAGTATTTCATCCATACATTTTGCAGGCGGTGGCACCACGGCAGCTGCTAGATCTCGATGATCTGGCCTTCAGTCAGGGAAGCCATTTTATGGCCAACAAACGCTGCCAGCTCCCAGATGGCTCATTTCGCAAACAGCGTAAAGGTTACGAAGAAGTTCATGTACCAGCGCTCAAAGCTAAACCTTTTGCAGAAAATGAGGTTTGTTAAAATTATGCCTTTTATTGCTAAAGTTTTGCCTGAACAGTACTGCAAATCAAGCATAAATTATTATCAGTATACAAAGTAGATGTTAAGAGTTGGTATGTTTGGCTTATTGTGTCATCAGGTGCTTGTTGCGATTGACAAGTTGCCCAAGTATGCGCAGGCTGCATTTGAAGGGTTCAAAACCCTGAATCGCATCCAAAGCAAACTATTCAAGACCACAATGGAGACAGATGAGAACTTACTAATTTGTGCACCAACGGTAAGCAAAACAAATTGAAACTGAGTCACTCTCATAGTGTGAAGTTTGTTTTTAAATTTTGTCATTCTTTTGTGTGCAGGGAGCTGGTAAGACCAATGTTGCATTAATGGCAATGCTGAGAGAAATTGGAAAGCATATAAACATGGACGGAACCATCAATGTCGATGATTTCAAAATCATCTATATTGCACCAATGCGCTCACTCGTCCAGGAGATGGTGGGAAGTTTTAGTAAGGTGAGCACCACCACTGTCCTGCAGTTATACATTTATTTCCTTTTCCACACACACTGGTTAGTCATGAATTAAAATCTGGTTGCGTGATTTCTATTGTTTTGAGTTATTCTTATTTTGTTATTAAGCGTTTGGCAAGTTATGGCATTACAGTGTCTGAGCTGACTGGAGACCACCAGCTCTGCAAAGAGGAGATTAATGCCACACAGATAATTGTCTGCACCCCTGAGAAATGGGATATCATCACACGTAAAGGTGGAGAGCGTACCTACACTCAGCTTGTGCGGCTCATTATCATTGTAAGTGGTTATACAACTCTAGTTGGCAAAATGGTTGGGAACCTTATATAACATAATAATAATAATAAAGGTTCTAATAACATGAATTAATTTTCGTAGGATGAAATCCACTTGTTGCACGATGACCGTGGACCCGTGTTAGAATCCTTGGTGGCAAGAACCATCCGTAATGTGGAGCTGACCCAAGAGGATGTGCGTCTGCTGGGCCTCAGTGCCACACTACCCAACTACGAGGATGTGGCTACCTGTTTGCGTGTGGATCCTGCCAAGGGATTATTCTACTTTGATAACAGGTACTATGCATTTACATAACAATAAAACAATAATGTTTGTCTTAGTTACACATATATAGCTTTCAATGTTGCATTTTTTTTGTTCATAGCTTCCGCCCTGTCCCTCTGGAGCAGACGTATGTGGGTATCACTGAGAAGAAGGCAATCAAGCGTTTCCAGATCATGAATGAGATTGTTTATGAAAAAATAATGGAGCATGCTGGTAAGAACCAGGTGAGTTTGGTCACTGGATATGGATGCAAAGAATAATCTTCAAAACAACATAAAAAGTGTGCGTTGAAGGAGAAGATGAGTGGATGTTTGAATCCCCTGGATGGATGGAATCAACGGAGTTAGGCTGCAGAGTAACTTTTACTTGACTGCTGAAAGTGACAACTGTCTCAGAAGTAATTCCTGTAGTTAGAATAAGGATTACTGTTCAAAAATTGACAATAAAACCAATATACATGGAAGTGATTTGGTGATGTGATTTAGCTTACTAAATCATAACAGGGTGCAGGAATGTTTTTTTCCTGTTGCTGTACAACTAGTGTTTTTTGCAAGCATTTCATCTAATCATTGAATCACTTTAGAACTCTGCAGTCAAAGCTGACTATAGAAGTCCTTTAAATTCACTTGAATGTTACTGGGAAGCCTTATGAAATTGCACCAATTTCATAATTAGATTGTTCACATTTGCTGTCTAGTTTCATCAACTAATCTCTTGTCTCCTTTAGGTGTTGGTTTTTGTCCACTCCAGAAAGGAAACGGGGAAAACTGCCAGAGCTATAAGAGACATGTGTTTGGAGAAGGACACACTTGGTTTGTTCCTCAGAGAAGGTTCAGCATCCACTGAAGTCTTAAGAACTGAGGCTGAGCAGTGCAAGGTGAGTGACTCTCAACTGACCAAATGAGAGGGGAGTCATGCTAGCTGGATGAATTTTGTTGAACTGGTTTTTTTTTTTGTTGTTGTTGCTTTTTTTTTTTTAAGAACCTGGAGCTTAAGGATTTGCTGCCTTATGGCTTTGCGATACACCACGCTGGAATGACCAGAGTTGACCGTACGCTGGTTGAAGACCTGTTTGCTGATAAACACATCCAGGTTCTGGTGTCCACAGCTACTCTGGCCTGGGGTGTCAACCTTCCAGCACACACTGTGATAATCAAAGGTACTCAGGTGTACAGTCCTGAGAAAGGCAGATGGACTGAACTGGGAGCTTTGGACATTCTACAGGTCAGTCTGTACAGAGCTTGTTAGATTATGCACATACGAGGAAATTACTTTCATTTTTTTGAATTAACACAAATATGTTCTTTGATTTTGCTACATTTCAGATGCTTGGTCGAGCTGGGCGTCCTCAGTATGATACTAAGGGTGAAGGTATCCTGATCACGTCACATGCAGAACTGCAGTACTACCTGTCTCTTCTCAATCAGCAGCTACCTATAGAGAGTCAGATGGTCAGCAAACTACCTGACATGCTCAATGCTGAAATAGTTTTGGGTAATGTGCAGAATTCAAAGGTGAGATATAAAAATGTTTATCTTTAACTGGTGAGCTTCAATTTACATAAAGTCATCACTGACTTTATGTTAATTGATGTGCATACATGTGTCTATTAGGATGCTGTGAATTGGCTTGGCTACACCTACCTGTATGTGCGGATGCTCCGCAACCCGACCCTCTATGGTGTCTCTCATGATGACCGTAGTTCAGACCCTTTGCTGGAGAGACGCAGGATGGATCTGGTGCACACCGCATCCAGTGTCCTGGACAAGAACAACCTTATAAAATATGACAAAAGGACTGGCAGCTTCCAGGTTTGCACCTTTTATCATCATATACCCAACTTTTCTCAATGTAAACACTATTTACAGTGTTTGATTTCAACTTAACCTGCAGGTCACAGACCTGGGCCGCATTGCCAGTCACTTTTATGTGACGCATGATTCCATTCAAACCTACAACCAGCTGCTAAAGCCCACCCTCAGTGAGATAGAGCTCTTCAGAGTCTTTTCACTTTCTTCTGAGTTCAGAAACATCACTGTGAGAGAGGTAAATTCTATTTCCAGCTCGTCAGACAGTCATCATGCAGTGATAGCTGATATAACACATTTAAATTCTGATATGTCATGATGGGCTTAGGAGGAGAAGCTGGAGCTACAGAAACTGCTTGAAAGAGTCCCTATACCTGTGAAAGAAAGCATTGAAGAACCCAGTGCAAAGGTCAGAAAATGATGTGGAAGTTAGATTTGTTTTTTTTATAGTCATTGCTTTGTGGTGTTTGGCTTTATAGAAATAGATTTTCACTTCTATAAAATGTTCTTTTCTTTTAGATTAATGTATTGCTGCAGGCTTACATATCTCAACTCAAACTGGAAGGCTTTGCTCTCATGGCTGACATGGTGTACGTTACACAGGTATGAAATTACTATTCTTTTCATGTTTTTATAAGTATATATGGCTAATATTTAGTTGATGGAGTTTTTTTATTTGTGCTGCTGGAAAAAGGTGATGAAATTCATTTTTCAGCTTTTCTTAAAATAGAACTAATGAGAAGAATGCTATATGCTTTATTTTTTCAGAGTGCTGGCAGGTTAATGCGAGCCATATTTGAGATTGTACTCAGCAGGGGATGGGCTCAGTTGACTGACAAGACAATGAATCTTTGCAAGATGATTGACAAGAGAATGTAAGTGTCTCATTCTTTACTGTGTATCAGAAGCCTGCACTATATTTTGCTTGCCAAGGAAATGGTTCATTTCTCTATCCGTGGTTTCCACAGGTGGCAGTCAATGTCTCCACTACGACAGTTCAAGAAGCTACCAGAGGAAGTAATCAAAAAGATTGAGAAGAAGAACTTCCCCTTTGAGCGTCTCTATGATCTAAATCATAATGAGATTGGTGAGTTGTCTTTCTATAACATTTCCTCACAAGTTGGATGTTCAACCTAAGCTAATCAAAATTCATGTTTTTGTCAGGCGAGCTCATCCGAATGCCAAAAATGGGCAAGACTATCCACAAATATGTGCACCAGTTCCCTAAACTGGACCTGGCTGTGCACCTGCAGCCTATTACACGTTCTACTTTGAAAGTGGAGCTCACCATCACACCTGACTTCCAGTGGGACGATAAGGTGTGCAGTGCTCTCATGACACTGCAGAAAACCTTTTTTTTTAGGTTTTTTTATTCTGTTCCATATTCATTTTCCTCTTGTAGATCCATGGATCTTCCGAAGCTTTCTGGATCCTAGTTGAGGATGTGGACAGCGAGGTCATCCTCCACCACGAGTACTTCCTGCTTAAGGCCAAGTACGCCCAAGATGAGCACCTTGTGACTTTCTTTGTCCCAGTGTTTGAGCCTCTACCACCGCAGTACTTCATCCGTGTTGTCTCAGACCGTTGGCTCTGTAAGTATCCTGTCTAAAAAAAATTATCATAGGGTGTATGGAAGTGTTCAAAATTGTTTTTTGTCTTTTTAGCCTGCGAAACTCAACTTCCAGTATCGTTCCGTCACCTGATCCTTCCAGAGAAGTACCCACCACCTACTGAGCTATTGGACTTGCAGCCATTGCCTGTCACTGCACTCAGGAACTCTGCTTTTGAGGCTGTCTACCAGAACAAATTCCCATTCTTCAACCCTATTCAGACACAAGGTACACAGTAACATAAGTGCAAAGTGGCATCAAAAATAACTACTGTATATATAGACAAATCTCAATGCATGTTTCAGCTCTCCTTTTTTTAAAAACAATAAAATTCATCAATCACTGGTTTGGACCAGCCATCAAACAGGGCAGGGCAGATCCAGACTGCAACAGACAATTGGGTTTGCAGAGATCAACAGTGCTGATCTTCCCAAAATCTAGGACTTGTAGAAGTCCAGGGTCAGGAAGTGATCAGACCCCTCATATCCAGACAGAGACTGTTTAAACTTCTGCCTTCAGGCAAACGCCACAGAGCACTGCTCACAAAAACCAGTCACCACAGCTTCTTTGAAGTGTTTTCTCTTCTAACACTTGGAGAGACGCTAATAGTGTAATATATGCCTTGGTGCCAAACATGGGGCTGAAAAAGAACAGCCAAACTAGTAGACACTAGAAGGTCTATAGCCCGGTTTGTATGTTTCTTTAGATTATCTTGGGCTTATTCACGTCAGGTTTTTAACCTAATATCTAAATATGATTCATCAGCCTGTGTCTCATTATCTGTTCCTTGTTTTATGTCTGCTCCTTTAGTCTTCAATGCTGTTTACAACAGTGATGACAATGTGTTTGTTGGGGCTCCAAACGGTAGTGGAAAGACCATCTGTGCTGAGTTTGCTATTCTGAGGATGTTGCTGCACAATGCTGAGGGGCGCTGCATCTACATTACTCCTATGGAAGCTCTGGCTGAGCAGGTATATACAGTAGAGGGAGGAAGTGTGCACCTGGCATTGTTAAATATTTTGAGCTTTTATTAAAAATTCTGTAAATTTTTGCCTCTCAGGTGTTTGTTGACTGGCACCAGAAGTTCCAAGACATCCTGAACAAAAAGGTGGTACTGCTAACTGGAGAAACTAGCACAGATCTGAAGCTCCTGGGAAAAGGTGACATCATCGTCAGTACCCCTGATAAATGGGACATACTGTCTCGACGCTGGAAGCAGAGGAAGAATGTCCAGAATGTTAGCCTTTTCATTGTGGATGAGGCTCACCTTATTGGGGGAGAAAATGGGGTAAATACATTTTTTTATTTTTCTGGTCATACCCATTAGCTGTATTCTTTATGTATTATGCTAATGTATCTTGAATCTGTTTAGCCTGTGTTGGAGGTCATCTGCTCCAGGATGAGGTACATCTCATCACAAATTGAGCGTCCCATCCGCATCGTGGCCCTCAGTTCTTCCTTGTCCAATGCCAAAGATGTGGCCCACTGGCTGGGCTGTAGCACTACAGCTACATTCAATTTCCACCCCAACGTGAGACCTGTGCCTCTTGAGTTGCACATCCAGGTCTGAGGAAAAATTGTCTTATTTTTCTTACGTATGAAGATGTTTTCTAACAGATTCCTGATTGGTTCTAACTCTTTTTCATGTAGGGCTTCAATGTAAGTCACACTCAGACTCGCCTGCTGTCCATGGCCAAACCAGTGTATCATGCCATCATGAAGCACTCTCCCTCCAAACCGGCTGTTGTGTTCGTACCATCACGCCGTCAGACCCGGCTCACCGCCATAGACATCCTCACCTTCTGTGCTGCTGATGTGGTTCCTCAGAGGTCAGTCACTACACAGGGATGGAATGCAACTAACACATTTACGTCATTATCTATATGAACTGTGGAAAAATTAGGGCCACTTCCGACATCACTTTTATCTTGATTAATTTCTCAGAGCAATCTATTGTAAATTGGATATAAGGGTTTTTTTTTGTTTGTTTGTTTGGTTTTTTTGTCACAGCCATACATAACAGCTTTTTTCGGCAGGTTCCTACATTGTACTGAGAAAGACCTGGCTCCATTTCTGGAGAAAATAAATGACTCAACCCTGAAAGAGACTCTTGCCAATGGTGTGGGCTACCTGCATGAGGGCCTCTCTGCAACTGAGCGCAAAATAGTGGAGCAGCTCTTTAACTCAGGTATGACTTCGCTGCACCAAGGTTTGTTGTTTTTTTGTTTTTTTTTTTAAAAAAAAGACTCTTTTATGGTTCCCCAGAAAAGGAAATTACTCTTTTTATACAATAAAATCGTATAGGACATGAGCACATGCAAATGTGTAGTCATTGAGGGAGAGGTGTTGGAGTGAGTAAGCTTTGAGCTTTTTCTTCTTTTTTTTTTTTTTGTATTTTTATCTTGCTCAAGGGCGGTGTCCTGGAAGTCCCCCAGCTCCTCTCCTGCTAAACCAGAAATCCTCTAACTTCGAGCCCAGTCCCATACTGACTGATCTACTGCTCAAGTTGTTCAGTTGTCCTTTTTAAGAGTAAAAGTAATTTTCTTGGTTCTCTGATTACAGGGGCTGTTCAGGTGGTTGTGGCCTCTCGCTCACTCTGCTGGGGTATCAGCATTTCAGCACACCTTGTCATTGTCATGGACACCCAGTACTACAATGGCAAAATTCATTCGTAAGGCCTTTTTTTTTCTCGTGGACCATAAATGTCATATAACAAGATTGTAATATGTTTCCCATATGTTTTCTTCCCAGCTATGTGGACTACCCCATCTATGATATCCTCCAGATGGTGGGCAGGGCAAACAGGCCCATGCAAGATGATGAGGGACGCTGTGTCATCATGTGTCAGGGCTCAAAGAAGGTAGTGAGACTATTGTTGTTTTTTTATTTGTTCCATTCTAGGAGAATGTCAAACGTGGAGAAATGCTTCAAATGTTTCCTGGTCTTTCCACTTTAGGACTTTTTCAAAAAGTTCCTGTATGAGCCACTGCCTGTGGAGTCACATTTGGACCACTGCCTCCATGACCACTTCAATGCTGAAATTGTCACCAAAACTGTGGAGAACAAGCAGGATGCTGTCGACTACCTGACATGGACATTTCTTTACCGTCGTATGACTCAGAACCCCAACTACTACAACCTGCAAGGTGAGTCTCAGATGGTGAATGGGTTCAAACTGTGTGTATTGAGGATGTGAAGTCAGAAACAGCTTCTGTGTTTTAAATTTCCAGGAATGTCCCATCGTCACCTGTCAGACCACCTGTCTGAGCTGGTGGAAACTACGTTACATGACCTGGAACAATCCAAGTGCATCAGCATAGAGGATGAGATGGATGTTGCTCCGCTGAACTTGGGCATGATTGCTGCCTACTACTACATCAATTACACCACTATCGGTTGGTTACCCTACAGCTCTCTGAACTGTTAAATCATTTCAGTCTGCCAAACATTTTAACGAGAACTTAAAAAGCTGTTTAGTGTTTAATGAGATTTAATAACTTTGCAAGTAACATCTGCAGAAGTAGCTGGTAATATACCACTGGTCATAGACAAGTAATGTCAGTGATTTTGACCCAATTATGTGTGTGTTTTTAAGAATTGTTCAGCATGTCCCTGAATGCCAAAACTAAGATCCGTGGCTTAATTGAAATAATCTCCAATGCTGCTGAGTACAAGAACATTCCCATCAGACACCATGAAGACACACTTCTCCGTCAGGTTGAAAGAAATTGTTCTGATCTCCAAGAAGCCATTTTTACAATTTGTACCATTTACCAACACAGTCATTTATGGGCTTTTTTTGTTTTTTTTTGTTTTTTTTTTTATATTTCAGCTGGCACAGAAGGTGCCCCACAAATTGAACAACCCCAAGTTCAACGATCCCCATGTGAAGACCAACCTTCTGCTGCAGGCTCACCTGTCCAGAATGCAACTGAGTGCTGAGCTGCAGTCTGACACTGAGGAGATCCTGAGCAAGGTGCTGATTTGAGGATGAACAAGCTGTCCTGTTAATGGAACTCTTTTGACCCATAGTTGTGTCTGTAGGCTGTTCGTCTGATCCAAGCCTGTGTTGACGTCCTGTCCAGTAATGGCTGGCTGAGTCCTGCACTGGCTGCTATGGAACTGGCTCAGATGGTCACCCAGGCCATGTGGTCCAAGGACTCATACCTTAAACAACTCCCCTTTTTCACCTCAGAGCACATCAAACGCTGCACAGAAAAGGTACATGAAGGTTTTTCTTCCTCTTGAAACTAAAGCATGTATGTAAATAGTTCTAGAGCATTTGTTTCTTCCTCTCGCACAGGGTGTAGAGAGTATCTTTGACATTATGGAGATGGAAGATGAAGAAAGAACAGCATTGCTTCAACTTTCAGACATCCAGATGGCTGATGTGGCTCGCTTCTGTAACAGATACCCCAACATTGAACTGTCATACGAAGTGGCAGATAGGGACAGCATCAAGAGGTCTGCAACATCATTGTGATTTTTACACATCTGTACCTTTTATCATTGTTATAAAGGACAATGAACATAGCAAATTGGTGTTACTCCAACAGTGAAGTTAAAGATTACCAAGATTAGACATGAACGTAGTTTTTTCGACTGCTGCAAATGCAAACTCTCAACATAGCACCTTATTTTTCCCTAATTTACACATTTTACAATCCCTATTTCTTCACAGTGGCAGTCCAGTTCTGGTTCAGGTTCAGTTGGAGAGAGAGGAAGAGGTGACTGGGCCTGTCATAGCACCGTTGTTCCCACAGGTAGAGAAGAATTCTACAGTGTATTTTCAATGCATGTATTAGCATATATCCAAGTACAACACTAAAGTCAGGCGATTTTCACCTATGACATTAGTTTTCAAGGGCTGACCCCGGATTTACACTGAATGCTTTTGCGTTGCAGCTGCAGATTTCGCTCCGTTTCTGCCGTCCAGCAATTTACACCGACTGCATCAGCGTTTTATGGCTCCCAGCAGGATGCTGAAAACAAAATCACGTACAACTGCGCGATAGTACCACTTTGTAGTTTTGTAGATGAAAAACACATTAAACACTGTAAGCATTAATTTCAGTAATTTCGGTGACAAACCACTCACTCACCACCTGTTGCTTCTGAAATCGCTTTCCACGCCATCTTTTTTTAGATTATCCTTCCAAAAAGGAGGTGACACGTCATAAATAATGGTATTGCTTCGTACTTCGATGATGAGTCTTTTTTTTCGCCCTTGTATAAAATGATTGCGAGATGACCCTCACAAGACTTGGGACCTGTTGAAAACGATTACTCTAAAAACGGGACTTTTTATTTTGACAAATTCCTGGATGTTTAGTTTTTCTCTTCCCACCTGACTTCCTGTCCCGCATGCGATGCAATGTGCTAGATTGTTGCAGCGTGCTCCGGCATCTGACCAAAATAGTGATGCGTATTTTTTACGGAGGGCAATCGGAACCTGCAGCCCTGTTGGCACCGGAACTGCAGCCAGTGCACACTGATACATTGACTTCAATGGAATCTAATCAGCTGCGTGGTCGAGACAGAGCCATGCTGCACCCTGTGTAAATTGGGCTTCAGAGGTCTAATTATTATTCTTAATTACATCTTCAGAGAAACCATCGACAATGGATCAGCAGTATCTTCATTTTAGTTTAAGATTGTAAATATAGGTGGTACAAGTTCTGGGTAAAGGTGGAACCAAACCACTTTTGGAAAGAGGAACTTTGTAGGCTTGTTCAAAATGGGCTTAAGTGTACTTGCATGTAATGATGATCTTTACACTGTTTTGTCAATGCAGAAACGGGAGGAAGGTTGGTGGGTGGTGATTGGAGACCCCAAGTCTAACAGTCTGATCTCCATCAAGAGGCTGACACTTCAGCAGAAAGCAAAGGTCAGTGACACTAGTCTACCAGCCTTTGTGTTTGACTTATAAATGCTCTTTAAACTGGCTGTTATTTCAAATTTGTTATCTCTTACACCTCCCACCCCTCTCTGTAGGTGAAACTGGACTTTGTTGCACCAGCCATGGGCATCCATAACTACACACTTTACTTCATGAGTGATGCATACATGGGCTGTGACCAGGAGTACAAGTTCAGCGTTGATGTGAAGGAGGCAGACAGTGATGGAGACAGCGATTCAGACTGAGCAGTAAATAAGTCTCCGGTGTTTTATATCCAAATGGATAGGTTTTTGAACTGTAGATATTCAGCTGGATTTATATGCCTTTGTTGTGTGCATAATTTTACTTGGTTAATCTGCTAATAACTGTATGCATTTGTACAATACAGGTTCAGTTTTGTTCACGTCACGCATCTCAAAGAAATGTCCAACTGCTAGACTTAAATCTCAGTTGTAGTAAAAACCTGTATGCCCTTATTTCGATTGGTCTGTACCATGTTTTTCTTACTGGATTTACACATTAAATGTGTAAAGTGTTTTTAGAAAGGTGAACTGTCTGAAAACATTTTTTGCAATAAAGAAAACTGAAACAATTCTTTTTAATGTAAAATGACAGGAATTCTTGTGTTTTTATAGAAATGTGTTGTCACAACACAAACATGCACTTGTACAAAGCTGGGGTAAGGTGACCAGTTCCCAGAATAACTTCAGTGAGAGACTAATGTTCTTCTTGCAGCTGCCAGATGGCGATCTCTCCGTCATCACTGCAGGAGGCTAGGAGTCCTGCCTCCTTTGGGTTCCAGGTGACACAGTTAACATCCTGACTATGAGCTTTGGTTACCTGAGCAGCCATCGAAAACACTGGCTGGTCAGGATCACCAGTATCATCTTCCTTAAATACTCGCACAGCATCATCACCACAGGCAGTAGCGAGGGCACCAGTCAATCCACACCTGAAATGTCAGCAGGTACACAATGGATTTTAACAACTTGGCCAGCTGTGTTTCAACCAGATGGTTTATTTTTGCTCACCTACATACCATTTATTTTTGCTTAATGCATGTATTTTTTTAAATGAAATTAACATTTTGGTTATTTTTAAAAGGTATACCAATCATTAAAAGCAGAGTCCTACCAGTCAACATCATACACTGTCCGTCCATGATACCCAGACAGCGTACAAACACATTTCCAAGACAAATCTGGTGAGTAACAAGGAAAAAAACAGACATGAAAATTGTTAAACATTTCTATCAATTATAGAAAAATAAGTGGACTAAAAAGAATCCACTGGCATAATTAACAAATTTATGATTACTACAATTAATTTTAATAAATTAATTCTAAACCATGTAATTAAAAAATTCCTTACTACTCCTTCCTTACTTAAAATTACTTACCGGTGTTGGATAGACTGGTGCCTATTTTTATTCACACTTTTCAGAAATCTAATTTGATGTTCAGATAAATATGAACACAAAAAAATAAACATTTTTGAAGGTAAAAATACTTTTTGCAAATATAAATACAGGATTTGCCAAATTTAAATGTTCAAGATTTTAATTGTTGATTTTTTTGTTTTGCGCTTTCTTGTTCATTTTTTGTTTCTTTGTTCGATTAGTAACTGGATTTGATTGTATGCTGAACTAGTTCCCCTTTTCTTTTCAGGACCAGCACACAACAAAACAAAAGTAATGACACATAATGAATTGAACAGACTGGTGACGATGCAAATCTGTACAACCCAAAATAAATAAACAAATTAAATTAAATTGAAAAAAAGCATTCAGATCCTAATACTGTTGCCAAACTGCCCGTTCGGACAATGGATTTGGAAGTACCGGTAAGTATGGACAATGGATTTGGAAGGAAGTATGGAGAAAAATGGCAGTGCCTATACTGCATATAAAAAAGAGAAAAAGAGCACTCCCGTATTTAACGAAAAAGAATCAAGAGGTGCAAGGCCCGATTTTTCTATACTGTATATGCCATTCTGATTGAGCTATACACACACACTTTCTCTATAAGTGGTGTGAAGGTGGCCAAAAGTGCATAATGGGTGAATAAAACTCCTTTTACACTGTATATTAATTTTTAAATAATGCCTTCATTTTAGTGTCAAAATGACTTGACAATTTCCAGTAATTACTACAATCTGATATAAATTGTGTTGAGCTACCGCTACCCCTTACCCTGTGTGCTCTCGCTTGAATATTCCTTCCAAATTTTCACAGTGCAGTCGTCACTGCAGGAGGCCAGCCGCTTTCCAGCTGCATCAAAACACAAACTCCACACAGTGGACGTGTGTCCTTTTAATGTGGCGCAACACTCCCAGTCATCATCCTCTTCTTTGTAAACACAGATGTTATTATCATAGCTGGCTGACGCCAGCAGCTGAGAGATACAGAGAGAGTAAAAATACAGTAACATAATATAAGAAAAACTATTTGAACAATCATCCTGACCTTGAGCTGAGTTGGACCTACCTCCTGGTTTGGGTGCCACACAATATGTTTGACGTCTTGTGTATGAGAGTTTATTACAGTCACGCACTCATAGTCATCTTCTTCATCCACTGAAGTTAACAAGGAAAGACACAAATCAGATCTCATTCAAGAGTCTAAAGAGTTGACAGCAATATTCAAACTAACCTTCCCAAACCCAGACACTCTTGTCTCGGCTACATGTTGCCAACAGATTCCCAGACGATGCCCATGCCACACATTTCACTTCGTTCTCATGACCTTCCAACACAGTCAAACTCTAGAAGACAAAAGAAAATGTTGGGGAAAAACCTCTGAAAATATCAGGCATATCCTTAAATTAGGATTGATCTCACCTCGAAGCCATCATTCTTCTTCTTCCAGATGCACGTGGTCGCATCAAAGCTGGCAGATGCCAAGTAATTCCCACAGGGAGACCACGCCACTTTCCTAACAGTGCGCTGGTGTCCATCCTCAAGCATACCTTTACACATCCAAGAGTCACCTAACACAAGAGAATTATTCCCGTCACCACACTGTTCATATTGAACACGCATATGTGACAAAGAGCATGATTAAAACAACCAACACTTCCTTAAATTCTGACCTTTCATTACTGTCTTGTCTATAAAGAAAAGCTGAGGTTGCTGTTTCTAAACATATTTTTTACACTCAAAATTAAACTAATGTGCTGTTTGAAGTCCCACACAAATTGTTCCGATAGCTTTTTTTTTTTTTTTTTATAAAAGTCACTAATAAATGCTAGTTTTGGTAGATACCCAAACTGTGTAACCCAACCTGCAGACATTTTGTTCTTTCAAGTCTTTTTGGAGACATTGTAATAAATAATTGTACATTGTCTTTGAGTTTTTGGAAATGCGCCTAAAAATAAAATGATGATGGTTGTTGTTTAGGTCTACAGTGATTGACATGCTTTAGGTTTGAGCTGTAAGATATAAGTACGCACATTTTCCAGAATCTCCCACCATCATTACGTTGTTCATGGGATATAAAACGTTAATCACAACCATTAGATTTTTTTTATTTTTTAAGGACACATGGGAGAAATTTAAAGAAAATCTGATTGTGCCATGCAACATATTGTAAGTCACAACCGTCGACGTTAAAATCGTATCCTTTACAGCTTTAATGACAGCTCACCTTCTCGTCCCCATATCCGGATAGCCTTGTCGCCTCCACACGATGCTAGCAACGTTCCTGCAGGGTTCCAACTGACGAACCAACACCGTGAGTCCGGGTGAGCGCTTAGTCTCTGGACCAAAGATAACGCCTCCTTCATGTCCGCGCTGATAAAACTTCCTGAGATACGCAGATGTCAACCGCTGTCACAGTATATGTTTCCAACACTTAATAATAATGTACACGAGGCAACAACCACAAAAAAAGTACCTACGAGACTCACCCAAAGCTCAATAATTTTGCTTGCAGGTAAAGATCGATGACGCCGAAACAAAGTATGTGGTACAAAACTAACAACACAACCGTGTCAGAAATGTCGCCATCTTTAATCGTTGAGGGCGGAACGCAATGCATTGTGGGATTGTTTCCACCTATTCTTTTTGTCTTTAAACATCGTTCTGTCATTTATTTATTGTATTATGTGACTGGTTATACATGGGAAAACATCAACTGACGTATGGCCGTTGATTCTTGCCTATGACTTTTATTGGCTCGCCTTCTACTTAAAACGCTTTAAAACACAAAATATATTATCCTGTTTTCCCACTCTCATTCGTGCCATGCCATTTATATCGTCGCAACATCAGTATTGTCTATTGCGCCAATATCAATAGCGCAATAGACAATACTGATGTTGCGCCACTATTAATATAATATACAAATCCAACCATTTATATTGGCGCAACATCAGTTTTTTACTGTATATTGTAACATCAATTGCAGTATTGTCTTTAATATTCACCGGTAGGTGGAGTGTTGTTTTTTTTCCGACTGCCACAAAAACCACGAAGAAGTGTTCCCGGAAGTGTATATTTTGAACAAGGGAGGCGTAAGTTTCTTTTGTTTTGTTTGTTGTTGAATTATCTAGTTAGTTTGTGTTTGTTTTTCTAGTTGGTGAGACAACAGTTTATACTGTTCTTTAGTATTAAGTGTATTTTTTTAAAGTCAACGTTAATATACCAAGTGTATCTTTGGTGTATGGGCTAACAGCACAGCTAACGGGCCCGAAGGCCATCTGTCTTTTGTAAGCCCGTCGGACAGATATTTATCCTGAATTTATTAAAGGTAATAATTCAGTGTCTGCTTGAAACGTTAGCTACCACGTTGATTAACACACTTGTCATTTATTTATTCTTTTGTAATGTCAACTGTAAACGTTTGTCTTTTGGCCAGTACGTCTGTTCATTAACGGCTGTTGCAATAACGAGGAACCAGCAAAAAGACAATAAAACAATAAAAGGATTGGAGTAACATGTACGCCCCACCGGGTTCGACTGTTCCTGGGGTTCGGAGGCGAAGAGGGGGCACCTCTTTGCCGAAGCAGCCTGAGCGGAGCTTGGTGTCGGCCCTGCCCGGAGCTCTCTCTATCACAGCACTTTGCACAGCTCTGGCGGAACCGGCCTGGCTCCGTGTCCATGGAGGGACTTGTCCAAGACAGGAGTTGGGAGTGTCAGATGTCCTGGGGTACATTGACCCAAAGCTTTTAGAAGGTAAGAATACGGTACAAGGTCCACTGGAAATGAAAGCAGAGTTTAATGTCATACACCTGTAAAGCTTTGTGATTTTTTTTTTCTTTTCTTCTTTCAGATTACTGCTTTAACCCACAGATCATCTTGTTGCTGAGGGTGATCACTGCCTTCTGTTTCTTGGGTATCCTGTGCAGTCTGACTGCTTTCCTTTTGGATGTTTTTGGTCCTAAGCATCCTGCCTTAAAAATCACTCGCAGATATGCATTTGCACATATTCTCACAGGTCGGTCATACCATTTAGTCCCCTGTTTTTTTTGAAAATGTGTATAATTTGTGGATAATTAACGGGTTTTGTCTTTCTCTTTATCAGTTCTCCAATGTGCCACAGTCATAGGTTTCTGTTACTGGGCCTCAGAACTCATCTTGTCCCTGCAGCAGCAACATAAAAAATACCACGGCTCTCTCATATATGTTACATTTGCCATCAGCTTCTACCTAGTAGCAGGGGCTGGTGGAGCATCCATCCTTGCCACAGCTGCAAACCTCCTGCGTCACTATCCCACCGAGGAAGAAGAGCAGGCTTTAGAGCTACTTTCAGAGATGGAGGACAGCAGTGAAACATTTCCTGCAGATTATGACATTGCTAATCAGTTTCAGCCGCCGCCTGCCTATACACCGTAATGTCTCTGCATTGACAGTGTAACATGCTTCTCTATCTCACCATGGCTTGATGAACAAATTATGCTCTTTATCAAATGAATATCTTCATAAAAGCGCTCCATAATGAATGTAGCGTCGACAAACGCTTTTCCTGGCAGGGCTTAGGTGCATAAAAGCTTTAGTGGTGATAGAAATTTTGGAGATCACTCTACTTTCATGACTAAAGTTATTAGTGATATGCATGTAAATAGCTTTTAGGATCTGGTTTTTACATGGGAAGCAAAAGCGTTCCAATGAGTGCTGAAGTGGACCCAGTTATGATTGTTTAGGTGACCGTTGGCAGCATGTCAGAGTTGTTATTGCTGGTGAGTCCATGTAGTTTCTTGGTCAAGCGTTGTTTTGATGGGGATTTTTTTTTTTTTTTCGAGAAATTTGCTGTGTATGATTTTTTTCCCCCACCTATCAAAAATAGAGCCCCACATTGAACCATTTGTTTTAGACATATTTTTAAAAGATTTAAAACCTTATTTGTTGTTTAGTTGTCTGTGCTGTGTCTCACCCTCTTTTGGTTTGTAGACACCCATCAATGATTTAGTAATTTGTAATCGTGATTGTGCTGGAATTGACAGGAGAACATAACATTTGTCCTCTATTTAAAAAGATGATGGCATGTGTAGTGTGAGAGCCTACAGCCAGGAAATTGAGGAACATATTTTCATATTAACTGACATGTGAACAGGAACCATCAGCTGGTTATGTATATATTTTGTTTTGTACATAAAACAAGTTATTTGTAATTTGTGGTTGAAAATGGCCTATCAAGTATGTTTTTTTCTCTGCCTGAGGTCTTTGGTGTTGCAGTTTTTCACTTTCAGACAGAGCCTTATGAGAAATCAATCTCACATGAGACTTCTGGCTGAATTTTTAAAATTGTAATCGGTGTGATAACTAGTTGATTGTGTCTCGCTATCTTTGCTCCATTTCTGTTTGTTTTCCTGTTGCTATATTTCATTTACATATTCATCAATATGTAAATATTAATGATTTATACATATACAAGTGGCCATAATAAAATAAATGCCATATTTTGACTCCTATTTGTCACATTTTGCTTTTAGTAAATAGTCTTTAGGTAGGAGTTGTCATGTTGACGTTCAAGGGTATTTCTGGTTTTGCTCTGTAGACCATTAATCTCCAAAATATCTAATATGTACTGGCCCCTATTCAATCATGTCACTCTTGAGGAGAATGTTCACATTCACCTCTGTGACCTTCAGCTCTGCTTCTTGTCATTTCCTCAGGGCCACAGCTTCTACAGCACTGCTGGTCTAACCATGAGCTCATATATCTTTAATCTTTGCGGATACTGTTTTTTTTTTTCATACATCGTCCCTGACACTTTTGTCCATGTTTAAATAAGGGTTAGGGTTATGCTTTCACTTTTCATTGTTCTGCACTGTTACTCTGGCCCTTAGTACTTAAAATCCTCCACCTGTAGCCTCGCCATTCTACTTGGATCTGTCTCCTTCACACATGTATACTGTCATGCTTTGACTAACCTTCAGTCCTTTCCAAGGCATACTTCCACCTCTCAGATTTTCCTCCACCAGTTCTGTTTTCAGAACAGATAACGTCTTCTGCAAACATCAGTCTATAGTGGTTCCTTTCTAACCTTGACTGTCAGCCTGTCCAGCACTATAACAATCACTAAGTATGAATAATTATTTACAGTGCTGTGCAAGTCGTTAAAAAAAATACCCTTCTTCTGGTATTTATGGTGTGCCATAGATTCAGTAATGTCAAGCGTTTGTCATACAACAATTTTTATTGACTAATGCTTATTCCTTATCCGGGGTCTGGAGTTTATTCCAGAACTGGACAAGAGACAGAAATACACCCTGAACAGATCACCAGTCCATCAAAAGGCAAACCCTGTTTACTCAAACCTACGGCCATCAACCTAATGGTCTTGTTTTCAGATTGTGTAAGAATATCAGAGTACCAGGAGAACATTTTCGCTGGCATAAGGAGTACTTGTATATTCTACATTGAAAGGCCTGAGAAGGAGTGGAGGAAAGGAACTATTGCAATTTGGTGTCTGTGCTAAACGTTGAGCTATTTTTTTTTAATGCATGACAGTTTCATTGTGCAATATCCCAGGATGAGATGGAACATGTAGAGGTTGATCCACCATGTGGAGCACATAGCCTTCCTTGACATGTGAGGTGTACAATTCTATACACAGTAAATCATAAGAATGTTGTTCTGCCATTTAGAGTAGTTCGAGATTTACTAATCCAGTGTAGCTTTATATGTATCCTAGACTTTCCAACTCCATCTGGAGAGTTCCGTTCTCTTTCAAACTCTATTCTGTAGTGCAACCTATGGGACAGAACTCTCCGCGATTGGCATATGAAGCTCCATTGACACCATGTTTGTCAGAGATAGACCAATGACAGCAGTGACTAAAGACCCCACCTCTCCCTATATACGGCACTGCAGGTACTGTAATCGGCATTCTCTGTTTCTTCTCTTCTCACCTCAGTCAACTGCTTAACTGCCCCAAAAGCCATCAAGGTTGTCATTGCTGGGCTCGGGACTTCGGGTCTCCTGTCAGTGAGGTGAATTCCTCTGGATCTGGTAGTTCAGGTCTGTCAGTTCTTCCTTTGTCTTCCCTAGGACAGCTCCGCGTTGTGGCAAGCTTTCCTATCTGGCTAGCCGTCTTGCACCTGCTACTGGGCGCAGTGACAAGACAGTTCTACCCAGGTTTACCGGTACCATGTCTTCCACCCCGAGCACCAGTGCCCAGCAGTGTGTGGCTCTCTTATTTCTGGCGGAGACCGTCACCCGGTCGAAGAGGTGCTCCAACTAGGGAATCGCCTCATCACATCAGGGGGATTTTGTTTCAGCACCAGGAGGTCTATGGTCATCTCCCTGTCGGTGTGGACCAATCGCCCCTCCCTCTGCCTACAAAGTGGAGGAGAAGGCCCCATGCTCCAGGATGTCCCAACAGTTTGTAGTTTCTGAAGCTATGTATCTATTCTCTGTAGCTCTGTGGGAGTTCGACTTGTTTTCCAGCTATGTATTCATTCTGTCCAGGCAGTAGAAATCTGTAAGGCCTCGACTTGGTTCCAGACATTCTGGCGCTGTTTCACAGGTGTTCCTTGTCTCCTGATATCTTAACATGCCATGGGCTCATGATGGCTGACCATGTATGAGCATCCACAGGAGGGAGAAATCCTCCTCTTTTCTTCTCCTTTCTCCCTTTCTGTAACAACTGGATGCTATACCGAATGTAACCGGACGGAAAGCAGAAGTAGTTTTGCGTTGTGTTTGTGGCGATCGTGGGAGGTGGGGAACGCCCCTTGTGGGCACCCGTACGATGGCTGTGTCGTTTGCCGCCAAAGCGGAAGGCTATTTAAATTGCTATCTGGTTTTGTTCGTCCTGATCTCTCCCTGGCTGAGGCAGTAGTAGACTGGCATGCGTTGTGGCGTTCCGAGTGAGTTTGCTGTGAACGTGGTGGACCGAGGCTGTGCTTGTCTTTGGTGGTTGGGGTCCTGTGTGTGGGTGTGTGGAGGCTGGTCGTGCAGGTGAGCAGCAACTTGAGTTGCATCTTTGGTACCTGTGGGAGTACTAACAGCAGGTTTCTTTTCTTTTTGAAGCTTGCCTGGCCTTTGTTTTGTACTTGTTTCCCTGCCTTGCCTCTCTTTTTGGTTCCTTTGTTTGTTGTTTTTTGTGCCTGTCGGCTTGCCAGTCTGTTTGCTTTCCCGCATGCTCCCTGCTTTTGCTGCTTTGAATGTAGCTTTGTACGGGTATTACTCATTCATTTTTTTATCGCGAAGGATCAAATTGTAATCTTTTTAAACAAAATGTATGAATTATTAAAGATTTCTTTTAAAACAATATATAATAACTAAAAAAAAACATTTGTTAATTTACCTGAGCCTGTATTCATTTGTGCAAGATACCTGTGCATGTGTGTTTTGGGAAATCCAATCAGAAAACCAAGTAAAAATATTCTTTAGGTGAAAGTCCTAAGGTGGCGTTGTCGTGTTGCTTAAAATTTTCTGTACCTGCCACTCGGAGTTTACACCGCACCACTGCCACACATATATGGTTGGAGTTCAGAGAAAAAGGTGTTTTCCACACATAGGTTTGAGTTCAGAGAAGAAGGTGTTTACCATATATAGTTTGAGTTAGGCTGCTATCAGAGAAGAATATGTTTACTCGTATATAAGGCTGGTATATAAGGCCGCTACTGGGATAAGTCAGGAGGAGATCTTCACCATCAGGACCACAAGACCTCCCGCGGGCAAGCTGCAGCGTCCGGTTGATGTCCGACTTCTCTCTCCAATAAACACCTATTCAAACCAAGTTGGTGTCTGCGAAGATTCCTTCCTCATCAACACATCTCGGCTATCAGCAGAAGAAATTCACCACAAGTTGCTGAGCGTTGGCTCCTTCTGGTTTCCTGACCCGCAGCCACCTCACATTTCGAGGGCATGTTCCCCTAGTGCTCCTAGTCTCAACCACCCTCCCCCATGTGTGAAAAAATTGTGAAAATGTCACAACTAGACTCACTGCCAAGGGCTCAGCTAAAAATACAACAAAATGCTCACCTGAGTTAAAGCCCCTCATCAGGGCTCTGCTTGCCAACCAAGCAGAGTGATGGCATGCTACAACAGTCTATCCTTGGGTGCTGAAGACAGCTCTCAAGGGTTAAAGACTGGAGTTTGCTTTACATCTATCCAACTTCAAAGCCGTGTTTGATTCAGGTGCAAGTGAGGATTCAGCCTATGTTCTGGAAGAAGAAATCTCCTCCCTCTTGAGCAAGGGAGCAATAACAGTCATTCTAGGAGAGGAAATCCAAGAGGGTTTCTACTCCCAGTACTTCATGTTTAAAAACAAGGGGAGGGCTGTGCCCCATTTTGGACATCCGTATTTTGAACGGCTATCCCAGAGAATACAAGCTCATGATTCTCACAATCAAGGTGTTGTGTCAAGCCATAAATCCAGGCGAATGGTTTACTTCAATTGACCTCCAGGAAACCTATCAGGGCACAGCCCACGAATACATGAAACTTCAATTCAGACGTTCTCTGGTGTTCATAAAATGTGTGGAGGCAGCTCTGAACCCACTGGGGGATTCTGGTCTGAGTATACACTCCTACATAGACGATTACCTTCTCTGTTTGCACACAGATGCTCTGTCGGCATGAGACACATCCACCCCCCTTAACCCATCTCACCAACCTGGTTTCAGAGTAAACTTTAAAAAGAGTTGCCTGATCCCATCGCAGTGCACAGAATATCTGGGCATCATGTTAGACTGTTCATAGCCACACTGACAGACAGACACAGAGAGAGAGAGATTTTATCAGTGCCCCTCCCTCTTCAGCGAGGGACGTATGGTCTCGTTTAAGATGTGTCTCTGCCAACTGGGCTTTATGGCCTCACGTATAGATGTGGTCCCATTAGACCTGCTGAAAATGAGAGACTTTCAGTGGTGGGTGGCTGTATTATACCTGTGCTGCCAGCGTCACCTTTTTAGGCCCATTACAGTGACAGCATCCTGTCTAGTTGCTCCTAGTCAGTGGCGAGATCCAGCTCTCCTCAGCCAGGGAGCGCCGCTCAGATTGGTGTCACAGAGAACCGGCGTGTGGGCTGTTCACGGGAGCCGGCCTGTGAATGGTGCATGCACAGCAAGTGAAAATTCCACAATGGTGGTGTTAGGGATTGTGGTTTTTGTATTGGACCCAGACGCAGACACGGGGAGGCAGATCGGGTGCAAAGTAACCCCTTTATTGGGTGTACAAGAGGCAAAACAGAAAGCGTTCCCGAAAAGAGGAAGAGCAGACCATGCAGGAGGTTCACGAAGTCCAATAAACTCCTGAGTGGAGGTTCCTGGGCGGAGTCTCCGAGAGCCAGAACAAAGAGGGACCTCCGGGGAGCAACGTGGCGTCTTGAGGACAGACAGGTAACTCACTTCAGAGTTGGGATCCAAGACCCACGGGGAACAAAGAGGTTCAGCTCTGGCAGCTAACTACAACTAACGATCCAGCAGTGAGCACAAGCTGCCAGCGTCCCTAAATCAGTCACTGACGGGCTGATAAGCTGCAGGTGTGCGCTCACTGCTGGACCAAGGGAAACAGCACCCTCTCTGGAGAGGACAAGGAATTCACCATACACAAAGGAGGGGGCCAGCAAGCTGGATCATAACAGGTGGCTTACATATGCCATCAGGGAGGGACTCGTTCCCCAACACTGCACGAACTGGCTCACAGCACAATGTGAAGCAGTATGCACCTTCTCTCTTTCAGAGCACGACACATGTCCTGGACAGAATGAACACAGGAGTGGGCCTCCTGTCAACAGGAAGTCATGTTTACGGTGAATGGGTCCTCAATCGCCAGCTGGTAAGGCAGATTTGGGAAAGATTTACTCAGGCATCACTAGATATCTGCGCTTCATGCACAGACACCCAATGTCCTCTCTTCTTCTCTCTTGTGGACAACAATGCAATGGATGTGGATGCGCTGGCTCACCTGTGGCCAAATGTGCTACTCTGCCCAGGCAAACGGAACGATTTTCCATTCTCATCTGGAGCGCATGGCTATTTGGGCCTGGCCCATGAGAGGTTGAATTCAACTGCTGCTGGTCCACCGTCTACAGAGTGGTGGAGACAATACAGGGCAATAGGCCTTTTCAGTGCACTGAGTGTCAGAAGTGTTGTGCTTCTTACAGGACATGATAAATGGGAGAGAGCTTTCTCCACAATTAAGGTCTACTTTGGTGCTATCTCCGCTTGCCATGTTGGCTTTGGAAAAGACTCTGTCGGTCACCTGTATGAAGAGCACACGTTGGAGATTGTTTGTTTCCAAACCTCCTCCTGGGACCTCTCTCGAGTGCTTGATGCTCTGTGTCAACAGCCGTTCGAACCACTAGTTAAGATTGACATGAAATCACTGTCACTTAAACTGGGTTCACATTACACGACTTTTGAGTCGCCGGGCCGTTCATGTTATGCGACCTATTGAGTCACGTAGTGTGAACAGCGGGAGCATTGGGTGTTCACACAATAAGACTCATCAGAGAAGGGAGTGTTCACACTATGCAATTCTCTCTGTCAGGAGGCATGACCAGCTGCGCTGCCAGTTTCCAACCAAGGACTGATACGGGAAGTACGTGGCCGCAGCACTTGAGTCTTCATTTGCAAACATGGACGCGGAGCATAACACAGCAGTCGTGTGTGCGCTACTATGTAGCGAAAAACAGAAAAGACAGAAGAAAAGAGTATGGGTCAAGGAATGGATGGGCATACGTGGGCAGCACCGACGATTGCTTCTGCAGAGAGAGCCCAGAATCTCCTGTGTCCACTAACCTCGCAAAACCATTTTTCAATCTAATGTTCTTTCTTGTTGCTCTGCTCTGCTGCAGCTGCTGTGCTGCTCCTTTTCACTTCCTTATTTTTGTGGCAACGCCCATGTCTGCTCTCATTGGCTGTAGCTCTAACTACATCACTACAGCCAGACTAGATATCTAGCAGGTTTGATATCCAGTTTTGCATCTGCTACTCCGTCCGGGGCATTGCCAGGGTCACTACTCAAGTCTTTGAAGTACTTAAGCACAGTCGCCAAGCAGATTAATGACTCACCTCCAATTTGGGTGAGGGTGAGTCACGGCATCGCAGACGCCTAAAATTGTGTAGTGTGAACCCAGCTTAAGACAGCTTTGCTCCTAGCTCTATCCATAGCTAGGTAGGTGGGTGAAAGGCAGGCTCTCTCAGTTCATCCTTCCTGCATGCATTTTCCCTTGGGTTTTATCAAGGTGTTTCTTGCCGGTAACCCTTCATTTATGCCAAAGGTGTTTTACCCTGTATATGCTGTGTTCCTATCGATCTGATGGCCTTTCACCCCCCGCCTTTTTCCTCTGTGGAGGAGTGGAGGCTCAACTCTTTCTGCCCTGTATGCACATTACCCGTGTACAAAGAGAGGTCGATGGTTTTCAGGAGATCCAACCAGCTGTTTGTACCCTGGGCTCTATCCCATGAGCCTATGACTACCTCATGGGCTCTGTTTAATGGGGTCTCTATTGAGGAAATATACTTTGCAGCTAGCTGGGCTTCCTCTCATTGCTTTGACAGCTCCCTCTTTGGCTCATTCTGTACTCCGAGTAGATGCTGTTTAACCATCCCCTTGTGTTCATTCACTGTTTGTCAAACTTGATGGATTGGCTTCAGTGAGGATGGTGCAATTCGGGAGTCGTGTATATGTGAGCCTTGTGGTTGGGTGGTGATGAATATTACCATGAAACTGTATTAAGAAACAAAGTCGAAGTCAAAGTCTGAGATATGCCACAAATGCACGACATACAGCATAACTGAAATTGCAATCCTCTCAGACTCACGGTGCAGCAAGAACAAACAAAACTACTATAACTAAACTAAAACTAAATTAAATTTTAAAAAACTACAGTTAACAATATATGTTATGTATTATAATATATGTATTATAAGTGAAACTAAACTGAATAGAAAAACAACAATTAAATATATATATATATATATATATATATA
>BJFM01004751.1:0-12312 GCA_016586285.1 Arothron firmamentum | reverse complement strand
AATTTATATTCTTTTTGCACATTGGAGTCTGGTGGAACGCAATTTCAACATCTATGCTAACACTCTGTTACATTGACTGTTGACAAATAAAAGACTTTGACTTGACTTGACTTAAATGCACTCAAAACAGTCCAGAAAACAGGTTAAACCAATAACAACTTTATTTTAGATTATATAAACATTTAGAAAAGTGACATACAATACATTTTTAATTCCAACACTATATTTAAGAACTATTAAGTCTAATCCTCTTGTCCTCCTCCCGGGTCAAAATGATAATTCTTCCCTCCTTCTTTCCTCCTGCTATGCTCTCTCCTTCCTTCTTCTCATCCTGTTTTCTTCGCTCTGTTTCTTCTCTCTTTTCTCCGATCCTTCCTTCCTTCATTCTTTCATCCTTCCTTCCTTTCTCCCTCCTTTCCTTCCTCCCTTTCTTGATCAAATAAAGCACAAGGGCTAAGTTTTTCCCTCTTAATGAACACATTTCTTTTTAACTTCAACTTTAACTTCATCCCAGCGAACTTCAACATTTCAATGTTCTCCACATTTTTCTTCAACTTTCAATGCTCTCCACATAATGGACAGAATGTTATTGTGTGCTTTCTGCAGATGTAATTCTTACATTTCACACAAGTGGTACTTGTTTTACTGTCCTCTCTGGAGGGACAGACCTGGCATCTTTTCCTTTTCTTTCCACCTGTGTCCACTGGATGTTGGTTGGGTGAGGCTGCAGGTTGGTCGGGTGACCTCAGCTTGACCTTTTCAATGACAGCTGCAGCTGCTGGGGATCGAGCTGGCCTGGCTCGCGTCTGGATCTTGGGAGTGACAAGTGCTTTGCCGAGTTCTTCTAGGAAAAGCCGACGTCTGTACAATTTGCCGGCATTCCATTTCTGGTTGATTGCCGTCCACAGGACATAGGCATTGTAAGCAGACACGTCCACAATGTTGTAGAAAATCACCAAAGGCCAACGGGCTGTCTTGCGCTGGCAGCTGTATGTTGCTGTGACTTTGTCTAGATTGTCAACTCCTCCTTTGGTGGAGTTATAATCCAGGATCATTTGTGGCTCCATGTCTTCTCTTGTGCTCAGAGATGCATCTGTGTGCATTGTACTCATTACAAGAACATTCTTGTTTCTCTTTGGGCAGTATGAAACAACTGTTGCTTTCTCAGTAAAAGCAAATACTGAGGAATGCAGAGGTCTGCCCTGCATCTTCAGAATTTCGGTGGGAAGTTCTGGCTTATTTCTTCTGATTGTTCCTAACATGGTCAACTTTCTCTTCTGAAGTTCATCTCCAAGGTGGTAGGATGTAAAGAAGTTGTCGCATGTGATGTTATGACCTTGCAGCCCTTCACTCATTTCCAGCACCACACGCATCCCCTGATTCTTCTCAGATGTTCCTCCTGGTAGCTTTCCAGTGTATACTTGCATATTCCATGCATAGCTGGATTTTGCATCACAGGCTGCCCATATTTTGATGCCATACTTGGCGGGCTTGTTGGGCATGTACTGTCGGAACGGACAGCGCCCCCTGAATGGAACAAGGCACTCATCTACAGTAACATGGGGACCAGGATTGTACAACAAAGGTAAAATTTCAACCCATTTATCCCACACATCTCTGATTGCAGCTAGTTTGTCTCTTTCACGTCGACCAACTCTGGTGTCACGGTTGTCAAAGCGGATCACACGAGATATCATGTGGAATGTCTCCATAGACATTGTTGCGCGAAAGATTGGCCTTCCATTCTCTTCATTCCATAGACTTGCAGTTGCTTCTCCCTTTGACCTGTACACTCCAGCTAATAACAGAACTCCAAAGTAAGCATGCAAGTCAGTCTGATCCAGTGGCTTCCATTTCTCTTGAAACACACGTCTCCCCTCCAAGTTGGTCATTTCCAGTATAATCCTCTCTATTGGTGGGGATATGAAGAGCAGAAATGCTGATTGAATCTCATCAACTCGTGTGACAGCAAATCTTGTAGGACCGGGAGTCATTTTGATCACATTGGAAGATGACAGTCTGCCTCGGCTTGGGTGTGGTGATGTTGACCATTTTATATTACCGTCCTTAGATGCCCATGTCAACTCTGTGGATGATGAATGCTGCATTCCTTGGTTTTTATCTGTTGGAGGAACAATGGCAGACTCGTCCTCTGAATCCTCCTCATCATAGGAAAATTGACAATCTGGATCAGCAATAACATTGTCCTCTGTCTCTGAAAGATCCTCTGTTTCTGAAATCTCTTCCTCTACATCACTATCCCAGTTGGAAATCTGTGATAAAGCCTCCTCCGTTGTCATCCTTCTGGAGCTCATTTTTGGTGAGTTTGTCAAAGAGATGACAAGAGAACAGTGACAAGGACAACTGTGAGAAAGTTCCTTCTCTTCACACACCTGGCTCTGGGTCTCACTTCAAAGAGACATGTTTATTTTGGATCTGAACAGCTTTTTAGCCACATTAAAGCGTCCGGGTCAAAATGACCCGTAACATCATCTTTGTATACAACCTCTGCACAAACATTCCACTACACATCAAAGTGTCCAGATTTTACACACCAGTTCATGACCCTAGATGAGGAAAAGTCACCAAATTTCATCAAGAAAAAGAAAGGATAACCAGTACTTTGGTCAACACAAAATCTGAAATGGGTCCAATTGACCCTTAACATAATACAAGGGTTAAGAAGCAGGTGTTTGGAGTCACACCATGTGACAAAGTCTTTGATTAGTTTTCTGTACTCTTTCTCCTGTCCATTCCTGATGCAGCCCACAATGGCCGTGTTGTCTGCGAACATCTGTACATGGCAGAGCTCTGAGCTGTACTGGAAGTCGGAAGTGTACAGTGTGAACAGTACTGGAGAGGGCACAGTCCCCTGCAGCACTCCTGTGCTGCAAGCCACTGTGTCGGATCTGCAGCCGCCCAGTCTTACGTACTGAGGTCTACCTGTCAAGTAGTCTGTGATCCAGGCCACCAGGTGTGGTTCTACTCCCATCCTTGTCAGTTGGTCCCCTTTTATGTACAAGGTACTTTTGTATGGACTTGCAATTTTTTTTTTCCTTTGACCTGTTGTGTGAACACAGCAAGAAAGTTTGTTGCTCTCCTGTACAGCAGCATATGCATCTGGGTTTGTTTACTAAAAAGAACATAATATTTTTTGAATCTATCTTTTATATCCGATTTGTGCGCAACATGAAATAATGTATGACATTAGCTTACCTGAGCAATTTGAAGAGCAACAAGTGGATAGTGGGATAACAACTGCATGAATCATGGAATCAACAGCGTCTAACACAGACTTCAGATTTGATTTGAGAGAGTTTTTCTACTTGTTCCCAGGTAAATGTGACAGAACCACCCATTGCCTTCATCAGAATCAGGATCACAAAAGTGTGTTGCCTGACCCACTGAGTTCAAATTGAAAATCCACAGTGGAGCTCTTGTGTCAACAGTTTTCACAGTACTGTTTCTGACAAGAAGAGCGTTTTTTTTTCAAGCTCTGTGCCTGCTTGGTTCTGTTTCACCAACGCAACAAATGTCACTTCTCAAGGTCAACTCTCTGTCTCTCCCTCTCTCACAGATGTTTCAACACTTATCCAAGAGACTTCCTTCAGTTCAAAATAAACTGGTTGGAATCCCAGAGATATATGTACTGTACTGGTTTACTGAATGCTTTTGTTACTAATCAATCATGGTCACAGTTTTAATATTGCTCATGATAATGTTTATAGAAAGTGTCCATATCATGGAAAATATATAAAATATATATGAATGAAAATGTACAAGGAGCAGAATCACAATTTCATGTTTTGAATAAAGCTTTTTTTTTTGGAGGGGGGGTGCAAAATTAGCAACTTGTGCTCATCTGTGTTTAATTAATGTTACCAGACTCACTGTAAGTAAAAAAAAATTGTCTTAAAGGATGAAAACAGTATATTTGTTTGTGTGTAAATGCATGGAGTCACAAATCCTTTTTTAATCACTGTATACATTATGTTCAAGAAGATGAGTAAAAAAGTGAATATATCCCTAAGTAAAAATGACCAAATTGTGCCCAAAGTGTTAAAATTTTGTGTGGCCACCATTATTTTCCAGCATTGCCTTACCTCTCTTGGGCCTGGGGTTCACTAGAGTTTCACAGGCTACCACTCTTCCATGATATCACAGAGCTGGTGGATGTTGGAAACCTTGCGCTACCTCCACCTCCTGTTTGCAGATGCCCCACAGATGCTCGAAAGGGTTTAGGTCTGAAGAAATGCTTGGCCAGTCCATCACGTTTACCCTCAGTTTATTAAGTAAGGTAGTCGTTGTCTTGGAGGTGTGTTTGGGCTCATTATTATGTTGGAATATTGTCACGTGCCCCCGTTTCCAAGGAAAGGGGGATCATGGTCTTCAGTATGTCACTGTATACATTGGCATTTATGGTTCCCCTCAGTGAAATGTATCTCCCCAGTGCCGGCAACACTCATGCAACCCCCAAACCATAACACTCCCAACACCATGCTTAAATGTAGGCAAGACACACTTGTCTTTTTGCTCCTCACCTGGTTGATGCCATGCATGCCTGACAACATCTGAACATATACATTTATTTTGGTCTCATCAGACCACAGGACATGGTTCCAGTAATCTATGTCCTTAGTCTGCTTGTCTTCAGCAAACCGTTTGTGGGCTTTCTTGTTCATAATCTGCAAAAGAGGTTTTGTTCTGGGACGACAGCCACGCAGACCAATTTGATGCAGTGTGTATGGTGTATGATCTGAAAATTGACAGGCTTACCCCTGTTAAGGTTAGGCTAGTTGGTAGAGGACCCAGACGCGGGGACGTCATAGATTGTTTGTTTATTTGACAGCACAGGGTGGACAAAAGCAAAAAAGTTAACAAAAGGCACTCCAACAGAGGATTAAACAAACAAGGCGCTAGAGAACGGAAGCGCAGAAACGAAGGACGCTCCAACGGAGGATCTAACCAACGAAGGGTGAACCTGGCGACGAGCCAGAGTCAGGGGTGCCACCACTCACGGCACAGGGAAACGGGAAGGCTCAGCTCTCGGACGTGGAGACCTCGAGGGAAAAAACAAGACGCAGTTAGTCAAGAACTAGCACGGACGTACGGAAGAGTAGCTGCACATTCTACACCTAACATAACCCCCCCCCCCTCAACGAGCGCCTCCTGGCGCACTACCAGGCTTCTCCGGATGGCGGCGGTAAAAGTCACGAAGGAGGTCCTGGTCCAGGATGTGCCGCCGGGGCACCCAAGAGTGTTCCTCTGGATTGTAACCCTCCCAGTCCACGAGGAACTGCCAGCCCCTGCCCCGCCGTCTCACATCCAGAATGCGCTGCACCGTGTAGGCAGGAGTACCGTCGATGAAGCGGGTTGGGGGAGGCTCCTCCGCGGCTGGAGAGAGAGGAGACTCCACCACTGGCTTGACACGAGAGACGTGGAAGGTAGGATGGACTCGCAGGGAGGGCGGCAGCCTGAGGTGAACGGCCGCCGGGTTGACCATCCGCTCGACCACAAAGGGACCCACGAAGCGCGGCGCCAGCTTGCGGGAGTCCACCTGAAGCGGGGGGTCCCAGGAGGAGAGCCAGACCCTCTGGCCAGGTAGGTAGTGGGGGGTTGGAACCCTCCGACGGTTGGCGAGTCTCTGAGAGCGGAGAGAAGAGCATAGAAGAGCTGTACGCACCTGCCTTCATGTACCGCGGCAGCGGCGCATATAGGACCGAATAGACGGGTCCCCGGTCCTCTCCTCCTGATAGTCGAACAACGGAGGCTGATTACCCAGGGAAGCCATGAAGGGGGAAACGCCGGTGGATGCAGAACGGAGAGAATTGTGGGCGTACTCCGCCCATGGAAGCCAGGAGGACCAGGAAGAGGGACGCCTGGCTGCAACGCACCTAAGGGTGTTTTCCAGCGTCTGGTTAGTACATTCCGTCAGGCCGTTAGATTGCGGATGATAGCCTGAGGAGCGGCTAGCAGAAGCTCGGAAAGCTGCACAGAAGGACCGCCAGGCCCTGGCGACGAACTGCGGTCCGCGGTCAGACACAATGTCACGGGGAATGCCGTGGAGGCGGAAGACGTGTCTCACCAGTAGCTCTCCGGTCTCCGATGCTGTGGGGAGCTTGGGGAGTGGCACAAATTGGGCGGCACACGAGAACCGGTCCACGATGGTTAGGATGACGGTGTGACCGTCAGAGGGAGAAAGACCCATAATAAAGTCCAGGACTATATGGGACCAGGATCGATGAGGGACAGACAACGGGTGCAGGAGACCCACGGGGGGACAGTGTGATGATTTACCACGAACGCACACCGGACAGGCGGAGATGAAAGCAGCAGTGTCCAGAGCCATGGTGGGCCACCAGAAATGCTGTCGCAGCAGGTGCAGGGTGCGGGCGCGTCCAGGGTGACATGCCAGCTTTGACGCCTGCCCCCACTGCAGGACCACGGAGCGAGCTGATTCCGGGACGAAGACAGTGTTCAGAGGGGCTCCCTCCGGGGGTGCCACACCCCGTAGTGCCTCTTGAACCTGCTCCTCTACCAACCAGTTAGCCGCTCCCACGACGCAGGAGGGGGAACGATGAACTCGGGCTCAGGAACCTGCTCATCAGCGGAGAACTGGCAGGAGAGAGCGTCCGGCTTCATGTTCTTACTGCCAGGACGGTAGGTGATGGAGAACTGAAACCTCGCCAGGAACAGGGCCCAGCAAGCCTGGCGGGAGTTCAGACGTTTTGCGGAGCGGAGATAGGCCAGGTTCTTGTGGTCGGTCCAGACCACAAAAGGCTGGGAGGCTCCCTCCAACCAGTGTCGCCACTCCTGCAGTGCCAGGACGAGAGCCAGGAGTTCTCGGTTTCCCAAGTCGTAGTTTCCCTCTGTTCAAACGCCATTTGAGCCTCTCGAGTCCAGACGAAGCACCTTAGAGAAGAGGTGAGTGCCGACAGGGGGGCCGCCACAGAGCTGTAGATTCGGATGAAGTGGCGGTAGAAATTGGCGAAGCCAAGGAAAGCTCCTTGCGCGAGGTGGGGACCGGCCACTCAGCCACCGATCTCACCTTGGCTGGATCAGGGGAGAGCTGCCCCTGACCTATGACGAAGCCTAGGAAGGACACGGAGGGTAGATGAAACTCACACTTTTCAGCCTTTAAGTACAGCCCGTTCTCGAGGAGATGTCTCAGAACTAGGCGAACATGCTACACGTGCTCCTCCTCTGTCTCAGAAAAAATGAGAATGTCATCAATATAGACAAACAGGAATTTATGCAGCATGTCCCTGAGGACATCATTGACCATCCCCTGGAACACCGCGGGAGCGTTTGTGAGACCAAATGGCACGTATTCGTAGTGGCCCAAAGGCGTATTAAAGGCCATCTTTTCACTCGTCTCCGTGTCGGATGCGAACCAGGTGATAGGCGCACCGCAGGTCTAATTTTGTGAACACCCGCGCTCGTTGGAGGGACGCGAATGCGGCGTCCATGAGCGGCAACGAGTACCTGTTACGAGAAGTGATTTCATTTAAGCCTCAATAATCAGGTTTGAAACCTAACAACCCCCACACCTTCAACCTCTGCAGCAATGGTGGTAGCACTTAGTTATACAAGCTGTACACAGACTACATTGGTCTTAAGTGTGATATCATCAATGTAGTCCCATGAAAAGATATAATAAAATATTTACACTAATATTGGCGCTATACTCACTTTTGTGGGACACTGTATAAAGCCAGTGCTATAGTAGGTTATTTAGGCTCAAAGCCCCTTGGCATTTAAACTTGGTCTATGATCTTTGCAAGATCAACAGTCAAAGTCTCTCCAGATTCTAGAACATCACCATAATTTGATAATAATAATAATAATAATAATAATAATAGAAATAACAAGAGAAAATTCTGGATTATGCTTAGTTTTTAATCCTAAAAGTGTGACTGTCATAAAGTTAGCATCTACGTTTTACATCAATTAATATGCTGTTCTCATCTGGTTGTCGCAATCATGATGATAAGATGGAGTCATGTTGGGGTAAGACAGCCCTTCTAAAAGGCATTAAAGTCCTAGAAATGTCTCCCCCACTGGCGAAATAAGCTATCTCATGATATAAATAAGTCGTGAGCCTATTGATTAAAGCTGTTTAATTGAGCTCACCTTTGTGACTTAGTAGAAACAGCCTGAAGGGAGCAAAGAGGCACGTGTGGTTTGAAGAGCAAAAAGGCCTTAATAGAGTGACAGCCATCTACCATATAAAAGTTGTGATCTAGATCCTGCCACAGGTCACCTCATAAATCTCTAATTAAGGGGGAAAAAATCCCATTGGTGAAGGCAGGACATGTCAGTCTGACAGACTGTGTCAACATGATTGAATTTTGGTTCTAATACAAAATAAACCTACATACAATTTAAAATTTAAAAACATTCAGTTATAGAAAATATTATTAATGTAGTTATAAAGCAGTAAAATAAATCAAAAACTATATTTTTTATGTTTTATTTTATTTTCTGCTATAATTTTTAACAGTATTAAGATTAGCATATTTTTTTTTGTTATGATAAAAGCCAGTTTTCCTAATATGTGGAAATGCAACCACACAAAGCCACAAAACAATTCCAGCTGCAAATAGAGACAGACAGGCAAAGACCTGCATTCACAATCTCACATACAGAGATATACTGTATGTGAGAAAACATTTTGAAGGGCTCAAACTACATTTGGGAGGATCTACATATGATGTTGGTTTTGCTAATATCACATACAATAAAAGGGTTCCAAACTCGCAAAAAAAATTAAAAAATCACCCATATATGCAAAATTATGTTCAGCAATTCATATTGCCCCAGAAAGCCCCTTCTATTCCTGCAATTATTATATAATGGCAGAGTTTTTATTTTTTTCTTGTATTAAATGTGAAATAATTTTATTAAGTTCCTTATTAAACATCATAAAACTTGTGTATTGGGCCTGAAACCAGTGCCTTCCGGTTGTTAATATATCAAAGTATATTCCACAGTTCTGACAAGATTTGAGCCAAACATCATCCCAGAGTCACACATTACAAGACTCTCTTTTGCTCGTCTTCATAAATTAAGCATTGCCATTTCTAAAAATTTACATAATATATCCAAAATAGACTCTGCAAGGGAATTTACATGCAGCAGCAAACTATTTGCATTATTAAAGCCTTGTGCTGTCCTCACACTCCACAAAGTGCTGTTTGTCCATCAAATATCACAATTCTGGTCCATGTCTCTCATTCCTAGGGTTGCAAGGACTCCATTTAACTAAGAGGGACAGATGGACTGAGGCAGAGTCTGCCTGCCACCAATCTCTCCAGCAACCTTCTTAAGTTGCCACTAATCAACAAAGAGCCTATTGGGGTTGCAGCCCAGGGGAAGCCTCAAGCTATTTTCCAATTAGTGTCACCAGAGAGACAAATAGGAATTCTACACAGCACACTGGAAAAAGAGAGTGAAAAGAAGATAAGGGGAACTTGAGAGATGAAGGGGACGGGGAAGGATAGATCTGTGTTTTGCCAAAGAGCTCATGGTAAGGCCAGAGAAAGAGAGATGGAGGGAGGAGTTGGCCACGTGAAGAAATGTGAAGGATGTTGTGGCTGTTATCTTCTCTCTGGGGTGGGTAGATTAAGTGATTGTGACAGCAATTTGGCCAAAACAACATTCATAGTGAGACCAACGGATAGGCTGAGGGCCATGGCCTGCATTTGAAAATAGTCATTCATTACGGAGACATTGGAAGGGAATGTGGTGGATGGGGTCTCCGGCTCACTACTATCAATTAAGTTTATCCTGCTTCTGTATGCCAAAGTTGTGCTTGAACCACAGCACTTCTCCTACTCGGGTTGTTAAGATGCAGTAGAACACCAATGAGCTGTTAAGGTTGCCTGGTCTGCATGGAGAAACCAAACTGAATCAACAGGTCAATCCACAGGTTTCACAGTTACGGGTTACTTACATTTTTAGCCCATCTGCTTGTCTTATTGTTGTTATTGTGATAAATGTCCTCTCTTTTCATGTGTGAACAAACATATCCCAGCCAGTCTTATGGATTGCAAGGCGGTGGGTAGAAAGGTACATGAGATTCCTGAATGGGAATACATTTTTATCTCACTTACCGGATTTCTGTCAACACCTGATGCTACAATGTGTGTGTGTGTGTTTGTGTTTGTGTGTGTGTGTGTGTGTGTGTGTGTGTGTGTGTGTGTGTGTGTGTGTGTGTTCATCACACAATGTGTATTCCCTCTGAGCAGCAGGCAGAAATATGGGATTTATTCACGCTCATGCAACCTGGATTTTATAGCTCCTAGTATCAAGAAAATTGCCGTGAGACTAACGTAAAGAGATGTATGCCCTTTTTAATTGTGAAATAACGCTCTGACCCATAAATACGTAAGAGGCCAAAAGTTAGAAAGCAAGATCAAAATTGCAAAGTTGTGTCATTTGTAAATGCTAACCAAAACAACTCTACTGAACCAGAAACTCACTGGGTTTCTGAAGCTTTTTCTTGCACAAAAATGGGAGGAGAGGGTATTTTGGACTGCGGCGTGATTGCCATGATTTGGAAAGATGACACATTCTAACATCTTGCCGCGTGGCGCTTACTGTGTCAAACTGAAACTGGTACTGTCACCTCTGTCACTTTAGCACATCTTGATTGCATTAGGTTGCATGTACTGTATATACACTGATTTGAGGAAACACCTTTCCAGAAATGCTTATCCAGTAAGTGCAAAACAATAAAAAATAAAAAAATTAAAAAAAAATCACAAATACATTTTAATTGTGGATCTAACAGTAAATTAATTTGTATAACAGTATAAATAGTCTCTAAATGCTTTGAAGTAATTAAATATTGTTTTAAATCATAGTATAAGTCATAATTGTTGATCTTGATTCCAAGCTTTTATCTGACACTTACCAGATTTGTTAGAGGATGGGTCCCTATGAGGGGACTTGTGTAATGTGTTACTAGCTTTAAATAGTCACATCTTAACACACAACCACATGCAGCAAATACATCTGGATCTCCTAAGAAAACTGATGTGCATTCTAACCTGAGCTGTGATCAAATCAACCCAAACTTTCTGTCACTTGTGCATCGTATTCTAAGTTCTACTTTGCACAGCGTTTCGTGTAGATGGGGTTGAGGAGAGAAAAAGAGAGGGGCACGGGAGGTTTGGTGGAGAAAATTTCCCCTGCCTCCTCTGATCCCATCATCACACCATGCATTAGTCAAGACTTGTGGCCTCTGACGTCTGCAGAGACTATGTGAGGGAAGAAGGAATCCATCAAGAGTAATGGTATTGCTGTATGCCCTCAGGGCAGCCATCTTTTATCCTTACCCATCATGCCTCAGACATAAACTATGCAATCACGACCCGGATTTGCTGGCAACAGGCAGGTCCCTCTCAGCAAACGTGTGGTCTTCATGCTCTATTTAGGAAAGAGTCAGGGATTTTCAATTTAGAACTGCTCTCTCCCATCACTTCTCTTTTCTTCTTTTACCTTAACCACATGTGTCAGGTCCCCAGCTTCTCCTACTTTCTCTCACTCTCTTCCACCTCCATTCCACCCCTTGGCAGCTGTTGCCTCACATTGGCTTGCATTTCTTCCTTTGCTTACCTCTAGATGCACCTTCGCCCTTTTGATTTCTCCCACTCACTGCACTTGTAGAGGGTGTGTGGTTAAAAACTACAGGAAAGGCTGTAGTGCATGCAGACAGTTGTACAACAGACTTAGTTTTTTTGAATTGCAGACAGACAGCAAAGGTTTAATTATGATCCACCCAAAATGAAATCTCAGTTTGTACCTTGTATCAACGTTAATGGGGGCCCAGGTTGCATTTTCTTCTTCCTGACAGGTGACAGGTGAGGTAGGTGAGATGGTGGAGGTGACAGGTGAGGTGGTGGAGGTGACAGGTGAGGTAGGTGAGATGGTGGAGGTGACAGGTGAGGTGGTGGAGGTGACAGGTGAGGTAGGTGAGGTAGTGGAGATGGCAGGTGAGTCAGGGGAGGTGGTGAGTGGAAGGAGGGAGACAGGGATAGGCGAGACAGGTGAGGGAGCAGGCAGGCAGTGGCAGGGTGTTACCGCTGTTCGGGTTGGGGTCGTGGGCCCTGGGGTGTGTGAGAGTGTGTCTGGGAGTGTGTCTGTGTGTGCGTCTGCGTCTGCTCCAGCGAAGCGGCGCAGCAAACGCAAAAACTTGCTGACTGCAGCGGTGGAGGGCTGTAAAACAGGGCGGCTGGAGGCCCCGTCAGCCATCACTGCGGACAGCGACAGTGAAGAATACATGACTGACTGCAGTGACGTGTCCAA